>WBMW01002956.1:0-38192 GCA_013396635.1 Penelope pileata
TAAGATCTGTAACCAATACTGTAAATAATAATGGTCAAATATTAACATACTCAATCATCTGCTTGTGCTGTGAAGGGGTGGAGTGTAGGGAAACAGCTGATCACAGCATGAACTGATGATTGACCACATGGTGGAGGGGTATGGCTGGCCTGGGGAATCGCTTGCATCTGTGACCGGAAGGGGGGGACCTGGGGTGGAGTTCCCCAGGCTTAGATAAAGGCCAGCTATGCAGAGAAGGGAGGAGCTTGAGAGAAAGAGAAGATTGGTGAGAAGCATGAGAGTGAGAAGACTGGAAAGGAGTCTAAGAAAGAAAGAGAAGATCAAAATGGTGTAGTCGTAAGAGTTTTGGGACCTTTTTCTGTACCAACTTTTCTTGTACTGAAGTACTTCTAGAAGCAGCTATGACCCAATACAGGTCTGCAGAACAAACTGAATTAGCAAAGAATTGGTTTTGTTTGAAAAATCCCTTGAATTCAGAGTAGTAGATGGATGCTATGCAGGGAAGTAGAAAAATTAGAAAGGTCGTTGGTTTTTTTTAGTTACTTATTGATCTTATAGATGAATTGGTCATCTATCTGAACCTACTGTAAGATTGTCTTGAGGCTATCTTCATAACTTTCAGACAAGCATTTAGAGTCTTTCTACACAGTCTCTTACCATACACAGAACTCATCTTCAGATCCTATTTAAATGACAAAACACTATTATTCTCCCTTCAATCCACTTTAAGCCTCTAGCACCTGAGAACCATTGTCAAAACAACATCAAATTTTCAAGACCAAACAATCAGGAGAGAGGAAACACCAGATCAATTGCGTTATTATAGTGATCATGTCTGCATAGTCTCTTGCCCCAAACCTTTTTCTGAGCATGATATAGATGGTCCTTATGGAATGAGTGAATATGCAATACTTTGTTGTCATTTAATATGGCTGCCTACACAGTGTTCACACTGTACACGCTTGTCTTAGTTTCTAACAGAAGTTATGTTTCTCATAGTGTCTAGTATGAAGCTATGTTTTAGCCTCAGAAGAGAAACAGAACTGATAACAGCTATCTGCTGAGTCAAACCACGGCAATGCTGTAGAAAACTGCACAAAATAATGATCTGCTATTTCCAAACGATTTTTCCACCCTCATGGCTTTATTAATTGGCATTAATCTGCATATTTTCACAACAGGAAAAACAGCATTGATTTTGTTTATCAAATGTGAAACATGGTCAGAAAATATCATTTTATTTAGGATGACCATTGGATGACAATGGTTGGATATTTCAAATAGCTCAGTATTTTGTAGTATATGTTCAGAATACGGTAATATTGTTTTAGGGTTGTTCTCAGAAAATCTGAAAGTCAGACACCATCACATATCAACATGGGAATCAAGAAAGAAGAAATAGAGTAGATGCTTATGATTCTTTGTTTTATCTTGTGAAAGGTCATCATCTTTAAAGGCTCTCACATGAACCAATTACAGTGTACAGTCAGCTAGAATTCAAACTCCAATGAGACACGTCTACACGTCTTTCCTTCTTTTTTATCTCTGATCAATGATTTTGCACTCCTTGTCACCTCCTATTCCTTTCCTATTCTGGTGTTTGATCTTTTTTTATTTAAATTCATTTCCGTCTGCTGAAGAATACAACTGATCTTCCACCATATATAGATTTTTCCTTATCCCTCTGCATTTAAGTGAAGAATCTTCCTCTTCCATGCTGTCTGGTCCCGGGAACAGGTAGTTTCCTGGCCTCATGTTCCAATATTTAGCATCACAGATGCTTATGATTTCTAAGAATAACGGAAAACAGCTTTAAATTTACTTAAGATTTTTCAGGATGTATGGGAGAAGTTTATGATTTAAAAAAAAAAAAGTAGGTAGAAAGGATTAATAATTGGCATGTCTCTAAACAAGTCACTTTTGCTATTTCTGTCAATCTGCTTCTGATGTCTATTTTCCCAAATAATTCCCTGCCTTATAGGGCTGGATTTTTTAGCAGATGAGCATTAAAATCATATTTGAACAGAAGAAAGTGAACAGTTCAGTGTCAGTAATCACCAACTATATTTGTTTTGTTTTTAGATCTCTCCAATTTAAAGACTGCAGGTGGGGATCAGCTGATATGCTATGAAGTTTAATACATTGTGAAATAGAAGGGGAGAAAGTGCGATACGAGTACACCCTTAAGTTTTTCCTGTGTAAACAAGCAAGCAATGAAAAACATGTAAACAATTGCTTTGTTCGATCAGAATTTTGTGTTGTCTGGAAATGCCATGTAAGGAATTTTTTACCTTTGACAAAGCAATTGTCAACATATATTTACATGAATTTCACATGAATTATTTGTTTAAAAACAAAAAAAAAGNTGTCTGGAAATGCCATGTAAGGAATTTTTTACCTTTGACAAAGCAATTGTCAACATATATTTACATGAATTTCACATGAATTATTTGTTTAAAAACAAGGTAGCTCTTACCTTTACTGAATTTTCGGTACCAACGAATTTGCAGAAGTCTAAGAAAGAACACTTGGCTATGCAAAATATACACGACTTAGATTTGTGTTCAAACCTCATTTAATCAGAACCCATTACCAGCATCAGATGAATAAGGCCAAAAATGTTGTGAAATGTTTTCTAAGTTTAACTAAGGACCAGATTCAGTCTGTCTTATTTACAATTAGTAGCATGCAATTCCTCAAATTCCTCTGATTTCAGTGGGGCTGGACTTCAAGAGAAATAATGAATTTAAAAACAGCTAAAATAATCTTGCCCTAGCTAATTTATTTCATTCTTACCAAGGCCTTGCAAAATATTAAGCAAAATTGGCATCCACTCCAGCTGATGATGAAAAAATAGCTGATTTAATTAATTCTGAATTTATGAAATGCTATGCTTTATAAATGATGTTGTATCATTAGGTTAACATCTGCTTCAGGACTCATGGTATTTTGAAGAGGAATGATTAAGGAGGTTATTAGTAAATCTACAAAGAACAGGACACACTACATTTAAACATTACCCTATCATCCGTGCAACGAATGTTCAACATCATTATGTTTCCTCAATAGCAATTTGCCATTGCTCTGTGGGGTAAGCAATCAATACATGCAGGCAATGCTTTTTATATCAATAGAAAGAGAGTACAGCTAGGTCTGTTCCAGCTTTTGCAAAATCAATAAGCATGTCTCTTTATAAGGCAGACAATTAGTCTCAGTTGCAGATGAGAGTGACAAGGTATGAGCTATAATTAACACAGGAAAGACTTATAAAATGTTCGTTCCTCTGTTTGTAAAATGTCATTCAACTTCATACTGAACATTAAACATAAATATTGTTTATATCAGCCCCTAATACGCAGAAAGCTGCCTAGAATCTTAATTCTTTCACAGCAAAATAACAGCCTCTACAAATGACATTGTTAGAGTTTTTAGCGGAGTACACAAAGTGTGATTAAATATCAATTTGAGATGTGTGAAGAATTTTTTTTTTAATATAGAGAATAAATAGATTTCAAATCACGCTCTGACCTTAATAACACAGAGTCCATATGAAGAGCACTGCAGAAATTGGTTGCTATCAGAAACAGATGATTTCCTCCTTTATATTGCCAAGTGATACCTTCTAGTGCGCTGAAGTGGTGGAACCCACGTATTCCATTCACTGTTCTAGCAGTCCTCAGTCAGTTCTAAGGAATGAAAAGGAAGCTCATTAGAAACCTCTAGAGAGGTTATCCAGGAGGCAAATGGGTGCCTCAGTGCCCCTCAGTGCAGAGTCCCCAATTAACTAAGACCTTTTGCCTCTTCTTGGCAGCACTGGTTCTGACTTGGGTCCTTGGTTGGACTGTCTTAACGTAGTTGTTCCTTTCTGGTTCTGAAGCGTCTGCCTATGTTTCTGCACGATACCAAGCATTAATCTCCCTCTAGGATTGCTAGAAACTTCTCAGCCTGATGATGTCCTCTTACAAACTGGCCACCTGCTCAAAAAGTTTGTCAGTCTGGACTCACTTGCACCCATGACATCCTCCTCTTCCCTCAGACTTCTGGGGAATATCTAGATTTTGGAGTTCCCCACAGCTGAAGGTCTGGGCAGCTCTGTCACTCGTTGGGAGGTCCATCTGGGTGTACGTATCAGCCCAGAAAGGTTTTGGCTCCTCCATCTGGGTTTCTGCCTCAGCTCAGCTGTTGTGGTAGGTGGTCACCATGTTGGCTTCAATAGCGCTGCACTCTGGTTTTCCAAGCTGAGAAGAGAGTAGTCTGCCTTGTACCCTCCCTATACAAACTGCCACACAAACTGCTGTACTATGCTCTGATTGATGCACCACACTCTAGCTGCCAGCACTCCTGTTTGTTCATGCTCCCTACAGGCTGCCTATAGATGTGCAGTGGTGTTATACTGCTGCCCCTGGCCCCTCCCCTACTGAGTCATCTGCTCCTGTGATGGCTAGCAGCTCCAGGGAGCTCTCTGCTCACTCTGACTTCTCCTCTGTTGTTTCCTTGGAAGCCCCTCTCACTCAGCAATCCCCCTGCTCTGCTGCAGAAAAGAGCTGCAGTGGTGCCAATTGCCTCTGAAAGTTTCTCTTTTTTATTGTCTGGGAAACTGCTTGAGCAGCGAAAGGCATTCCCTAGTTTCAAGAGTCGTAGATCTGGTTGTCCTATATAAGGAAAAGTTGTCCTGTATAGTACATGGTCCATAGAAAAAAGGAGGATAATGCATTTTGGAAATAATTAATGTATTTCAAATTGTTTTGATAATATGCACCTTAGGCCCTCTTTAAAACATGATTGTATTATTTCAAAGGGAAGCTGGGAATAAAAACTTCAGACAGGTGAAACTTCTTGTACTACTGCAGAGATAGATTAATGCTATTAATATAATAGGCTTTTCAGAACAAGTTAGGGTATTAAATATTTCTAATAGAAATAAAAACGTGAGATTTTAAAATAAATCAGTTTCCAAGTTTTATGACTGCATAGTGCTTTTTATTTCTTCCTTCCTTTTTTTTTTGCTTTCTTTTTTTCTTATTTTTAGTTTGTTATTATCTGTCCCAAAGCGTAACTGAATTAAAATAATGTGGGTTCTTTTGTTGTTATTGTTACTTGTTTGTTTGTCTTGTTGTTGGTTATTGTTTTCAATGAGTGTTTAATAGCCCTGATACAAGTGTTTCCAGAGAGATGGAGAGAAGAGATCACTTTCAATTCCTTTTTCTGAAGTCATAGGTAATTTTTTTTTTTCGCTATAAGTAGACTCATGAGGTTGTTATGTTAGTAAGGGTTAGTCTGGAAAAGGACTCAAGGTACATGTCTTAAAATACTTTCAGGCATAGAGCAAACCAGAACTCCTGTGTGAGCTTCTTGCCACTCTAATACAACTGTCTGCTTCACAAATTCTGTGCTTCTTAGCTAAAATAATCATAGACTCTATTTTGTGTTGCCAAAGTAGCTCAGAGATGTCTAAAAATGCAACAGAATCAGCCCCAAACCTGTTTCATTATTTGCTACTTTAGCATTTAAAATAGCACCAACTGTGCACGTCACTCGCAAATGAAATGAACATAATCCAATTAAGTTTGCATTGCTGGGTGAAAGCAAGCTAAACTGAAAGGTGGGTGTTAACTGCTATCTCTGGGTTTTGGACTGCTATTACTGGATGCTTATGACCTAATTCTTCTATTGATGGCATTAATTTAAAGTGAGTGACCAAGCAGCCCACTGTGATCAGAACATTTGTACAGAGTAATCAAATGTGCAGCTACTAAAATGATTCTTACTATCCAAAGGACAAGGCAGCTAATGCACACTTATAAACAACATCAGTCTTGATCTGCAGAGAGACACTCTGCAAAGGTTTTACCTATTTATTTTTGGAAGATTTTTAATCTGTGCTTTGATGAAAGTAAAACTGCACATTCGAAACACTTGCTTAAATATGGATATATATCTCGTATCAATTCAGATATCTGTGTAATGTCACTTTTAGAAAAAGTAATCTGAAATTGTAATTTGGAATTTTTATAAGAGATGTTTTTGTTTTTTTTTTAAATTTATCTCAGGAAGATGGTGGCTTTTTCTTATTTTTATTTGTTCACTATGGAATAATTTTGATGGCAGCTTGACTGAGATTCCAACATTTGGTTCTTTTAGAATCAATGAAAGTTGACTTTTGAATAAACAGTTTGAGTTTCAAATAGTTTTAAAAGACATAAAAAAATGGCATGATGTTAAAATGTATCTACTTCTAAGAACACGCTTAATCCAATTAAATTTAGGAGATTAGTTATGTATTTAAAGATAGGAATGTATTTTCTGAATCAGGAACATTTTTTAGAAATAAATGTACTGTAAGACTGTGCTAGTTGCTGTCCCTAGTGCTTCAGTCTCTCAGGTGCTGTGGAAGTTATATTAGAAATGAGCCAGTTTAGAAAAGCTCTCAGGTGAGGGAGTTCATTTTTTCACAAAGAATAATGATCGTATTAATACAACATGCATTTGCTGAGTGTCAGGCTTGCTGACACAGATGAGCTTTATTACAATGTGTATGCATTGGAAGGGATTAGAGAACTGCAGAAATGTCTGTGACAGTCTGAAGAAAATTAGAGAGCCCAAAATAGAAAAGTGATTTCACAGTGTCATTGAAAAAGATCTAAATAGCTGTGAGAGATTACTGAGGGATTTCGAGGGCCAATGGAAAGACATGCAGGATGAGAAAGGTTTGGGTGGAAAACAACGGGATTTGAGTGACCTGGAGCTCTAAAGTGATAGCAAAGAGCAACAGGGCTTTGGAGAGTTTTTGGGGACAGAAAAAAATTAAATTAAAATAAATTAAATTTTTTCTAACATTCTTTTAGGACTAGTTATGGAAAGTTATATGTTTCAAGTGGAATAACTGAAGGACAGAAGTCTGCCATTACTGGAAGAGAAACTTGAAACTATTTAGTGGTGTTTCCAAAACAAGCTCAGAAAGGTTTAGACTTGCAGAGAAGAATATTTTTGGAAATGTAAAAAATCTGGATATGTGAAAGTCTAAGGCAATGCCAGTTGATTGCAGCAAACTTTATCAACTAGCATCTCAGCTTCAGACAAAGTATGTGCACAGAGAAAAACTTTATCCATATATATTCCAAAAAGCCAAAAGAAGCCTTTTGGTTCACTGCATCCTGTGATCTTCAGGGGGGAGTCAAGATTGTGCATCCTCTCTGGAGATGTATAGCCTTCACTGTCCACTGGTGGAAGCAAATCATCTTTGTAGACAGTTAAATCATGAACATATCTATCACATCACTACTTATGTGGTTACTAGTTCTCTTTTTTTCTTATGTACTTTCAAAACTTGTATTTCAAGGAGATTCTTTAAAAAGCATTCATGAACAACCCTCTGTCTTTTTGCTCCTCTGTCAGCATCATTCTAAGCTGCTTCCAGCCAGTTAGGGCATCGTTGTGGACCTGTATCTCCTCAAGTTCCCTCGGCTGCTTGCTATTCTGTGTTTCATAGACTCATAGAATCAAAGAATGGTTTGAATTGGAGGAGACCCTTAAACATAATCTTTCTCCAGTCCTCCTGCCCTAGGCAGGAATATCTCTCCCTAGATCAGATTGCTCAAAGCCCTGCCCAATCTGATCTTAAACACTTCCAGGGATGGGGCATCCACAGCTTCTCTGGTCAATCTGTTCAAGAATCTGATCACCCTCGTAGTAAAGAATTTCCTCCTTATATTTAATCTAAATCTGCCATCTTTTAGTTTAAAACCAGTACCCCCTGTCCCATCACTACAGTCCCTGCTTAAAATCTCTCTCCGTCTCTTCTATAAGCCTCCTTCAAGTATTGAAAGGCCACAATAAGGTCTTCCTAGAGCCTTCTGTTCAGACTAAGCTGCCTGAACTGTCTGAACCTTTCTTCATAGGGGTCCAGGTTCTCCAGCCCTCTGATAATCATCATGGCTCTCCTCTGGACTCACTGTAACAGGTCCATGTCTGCCTTGTGCTGAGGCCTCAGAGCTGAACACAGCACTACAGGTGGGTTCTCACAAGAGCAAAGCAGAGGGGGAGAATCATCTCCCTCACTCTGCTGGCCATGCTTCTTTTGATGCAGCCCAGGATACTGTTGGTATTCTGGCTGTAAGAGCACACAGCTGACTTATGTCCAGCTTTTCATCCACCAGAACACCCAAGTTCTTCTCAGCAGGGCTGCTCTCAGTGATTCTTCTTCCAGTCTGTACATATATCTGGGATTGCCCTGGCCCTAGTGCAACACCTTGCACTTGGTCTTGTTGAACCTCATTAGTTTCAGAGGGGCCCATTTTTCAAGGTTGTTCATTACTCAGTTACTGCTGTTCTGCTGACTTCTGTGCTAAACTTTAATGTAGATACAATGATTTAGATATTTTCCATGATATTTATTTTCCATGGAAAGACACACAGAAAAACAAAATTGGAAGTGCTGATATATATATACTTTTCATCCATCCATCCATCCATCCTTCTCTCCTTTAACTCCCCAGTTATTTCAGGAAGCTGCTAAAAATACTTCCCCATCTACTTCTGAAATTCCTACAGATCTCCATCTTTCACACTCACTTTTCTACTTCCCTGTTGTCCAGTCAATATTTTCTTCCCTCTTCCTTTTTAGCAGAGGGCTGGAGGTTAGACTGAAATGCGCCATATATTTCATTTTGCTAATAGTCCAGCCCACACACTGTCAAGCAGCAGAGATGTTCTCTGACAAATGTGTCCTTCCAAAATAGAGCTGACCCTGGATACAGCAGCTAATTCCCATTTTATATACTCAGTAAATCACAATGGAAAATCAATCAAATGTCATTATTGCATCATTAAAAAATGAGATACAGTATCTTTGATGTCTGAAGAAAAAAGAGACTGAGGTTAAAATCACAAACTGTAGCTATAATTTATGACTTAATTAAACTCTGCATTGATACACTTATCTGACAATACCTTTTTTGCTTTTAAATTCATGTCGTGGGAATGAACCAAAAGGGCTATGATTAATTGAGTCTCAGTAGGCAGTAACCAATCAGATATGAGAAATGAGAACAGATGTACTGAATATTACTAATATTCTCAATTCCATCTTTGTCTTTTCAGCATCTTTGCAAAACGTCATTTATCACAAAGCTGTAGAGAGTTGTGATGCAAAAGGTCATGCAAGGAGTCTAATTACGAAGTCTTTTTCTCTGAAATGAATGAGTTATGACATAGGTCATCACATTACCTTGAATGATCTTGGAATATTTGTTTTTGATAGCAAAGCCTTTGTCCTTTACAGAGTGAAAGTAGCACCCATATTTTACAGTACTGCTATATACAGATTTGAAACTTACTACAGCATTGTGTCTTGGGAAAGTTGAAATCCTGTACATATCTGTTCTTGAACTTCGGATATTTTGGCTACAAAGGCCAATATAATTTAATATCATAGAATCATAGATTCATAGAATGGTTTGGGTTGGAAGGGACCTTACAGATCAGCTTGCTCCAACCTCCTCGCTATAGACAAGGACACCTCCCACTAGACGAGGTTGCCCAAAGCCCCATCCAGCCTGGCCTTGAATGCTTCCAGGGAGGGAGCATCCACAACTTCTCTGGGCAACCTGTTCCAGTGTCTCATATATATACATATATATATACATATACACACGATATTTTTATATGACATACATAGATTGAAATCATAACTGTCTTTAAGCCTTATTCTTTTCTGTTTTTTCCTTCCCAAAGCCATAAGTAAAAATTACAAGGTCTGCTCTGAAAGTAATACCTCCTATTTTATTATATTGGCACATGATGTCAGAGGCAGATGTTGGCTGTATGGCAGTAGAAGTTGAATCTTCCCACCAATATTCTGTTATATTTTATTACTGTGTGGCAGATGGCAGCAGAGGGGCAGTCTGACAAAATGTGTCTGACATGGAAGTTTGTATGAAGCAAAGGTGTGGAATTGAATTCCTCCGTACAGAAAAAATGGCACCCACTGACATTCATCAATGCTTGCTGAACCTTTCTGGAGACCAACCAGTGGATGTGAGCACAGTGAGGTGGTGGATGGTGTGTTTCAGCCATGATGACAACAATGTGAAAGACAAGCCGTGTTCCGGATCAGCATGCAGATTTTTACAGGCACAGCATGCAGGCTCTTGTTCATTGCTGGCAAAAATGCATAGCTAATGGTGATGACTGTGTTGAAAAACAGTGTTTTGTAGCTGAGAATTTGCTCTATCAAGTAGCATTATTGTGCTCTTTATATCTGTTGTAGTTTCCATGGAAATTAATAGAAGGCACTTCTTTCAGAGCGAGCTACATAATAATAGAATAAATAATTCAATTGTCAATACTTGCTTCTTTTTAAGGGCGGAGTCGCCCACCTAATTAATCTTAACATGATAGATGTGTTAAGAGGTGAAAAATTAACTGTATTACTTTTAGTGTCTTAAAGAATATTAAACTAAAGATTTCTTCATCTCAAATTAAAAACGTAGCTTGTGTTGGGTCAACTAACTTTGATACTAAAGTACTAGAAATTCAGCTCTAGCTTTTTTTGTTTATACATCCAAGTAGTTTTTACTCATATGTTTTTATTTGGGACTTGTTTCGTCTATGGACTACATTATGCAAATAAGAATATTAGAATTGACAGCAATTATTTTATATTGATACAGAAATTTTAAAAAGCATGGCTGTTCTTTTCTTCGCTTTTACTGTTGTAAATCTAGTTTAATGTAGAGAGCACTCCAGAATCTATGCCCTGCATAGAAAGGCCATCCACTGATGTAGGTGGTTATATCTGGAAAATATCTAGTACATGCACTGGCCCTAGAAAAGAGATGCTTTCATAAATTGATAAAATGCCTAAAATTAATAAATAAAAATAGCCGTAAACCAAGATATCTTCTAACAGCAACAGTACATTGGCCAATATATATTGCAAAAAGGTAGTATTAAAATTTTCTATTAATTATTATATAAGAGGAAAAATGTTTAAGTCTATTAGATGTGGTTTGCTTGTGCATAAATAATATGGCTTTTTCTGAATTTTTTAATGTTACGCAGAAATGCTGTAAAACTGTGTTGATTAAACACTGAAAGCTGTGTTTTGAAAATTGTCTTTATTATACTATAGAAATAATATAAATTATACATACACATACAAAGCCATGCCCGGCAGGATTTTATGAAGCTCTGATATGAAAAAGCCCATAGGCTGTCTTTCAGTCGTATTTGTAATTATCTTATATGATTCTTATAAAATTCCTTACAAAATTTTTTCATCCTGTTTCTCTACTGAAAGTACTTTGCATTTTAGGAAGAGAAGCAGTCAAGACTTAAGTGGTCATTTTGTACACGTGTCTTCTGCACAGTATCTTCCTGCTTTACCCCGGAAGTTTTTTCTTTGGAAGACCAAGTTGTGAGTCTCGTGTTTCTGAAATAAAGTTTGAGAGAGCTGAGTCAGATGATCACTGAGTCACTCACAGTTGGTGTAAAGAATGGAAAACGAGAATGCCTAATCTGAAGATGGTGTAATGTATTATACTGATAACTGAAATTGAATCCCTGCAAGATATTGAGAATAGCCAACCCTACAAAGCCATTCAGATCGTAAAAAAGAAAGGCTAATAAAGACAGTATGAGATTTCCCTTTGCATAAACATGGAGCTTTATCCATTTCTCTTAATATAGCTTTTATTTTGCTATTACACGTAACAGAAAGATTGTTCTTTGAACTTCACTTTTTGAGTATTGAAGAATGTCTAAGAATATACTTTATTACTCAATGTATGTAAAGGGAGCGCAGGGGAATAAAATATTTTAATTTATTTCCTTAAACAAGCACCCACATGAGAAATGTCTTTAGAAATGAGTGAAAAGATTTTTTCACCATCTTATACATCTAACATAAATGATTGCAGAAGTTTACTAAAAGCATCTCATTCCCAAGGCAGCATTGCATCAGCTGGAACTAAAACAAAGCAAACAAAAAAAATTTTCATAAGAGATACCTTTCCCCAAAATACTTCCCTTTATTTCTTGGCTGATAGTACTTCTTAACACTTCCATGTATTATTTGGCTGATAAGATGTAGCTAGTGTTTGAAATCTAGATTTTTTGTTTGTCTATTTTTCTTATTTCATTTCTCTAGTCTTCCAAGTTCTTTTGCCTTGTTTTCTTATTTCTCTACTCCCAAAAAAGCATTTATGTTCAAATTCCCGTTTTTTTAAAATTACTTCAATACCTGCAAAATCCGTCTGTTAGAGACTATTTTTATTATATTAGAGGGTGAAAATTAAAATAACTTAATGGCTCACTGCCTGTAAAATTATTTTCGTTATATCACAAATTGTCATGCAGTTCCATAGTGAATACAGCTTCCATGCAATCTTCATGTTTTGTGCACTGAATTTGGGATTTCTACTAAATTAAGTTGCCCCTTTAGTCAGAGACTGTGTATTAATCTGCAGGAAGGTTCATTTGCAAAAAAATAATATACTTCTGATCATTTGGAAAATTCTGGTGCTTAGTCTCTTAACGTTATGCCTGAAAAATATAAATTAAAAAAAATAGTACCTGGGTTAGATGGCTTTTTAAACTAATTTTTGTAAGTTGTTTTTTGCTATTTTTTCCCCCATATGTCAATTAAGAGTTTTTCAGTTATTGCATTAACAGGCTTTAAAAATCAATGTGTAAGCAGAAATTTAGAAGTGACGTTTATTTAAGTACAGACCGTAATAATGTTTTAATTCTATCAATTTTGCCAACTTCCTACTAAAGGATACATCAGGTTGAACAACATCTGATATTCAAATAAAAACAGAATTTGAATACCAATATCCTATTTAAAAATCACCCATGTTTTTTTCACCTTTTCCTATTGCAAAGAAATTGGTACCGAAGAAAGAATTTCTCACTTACTTTGTATAGGAATACTGAACTGCTCCTTCCTAATTTTTGAGTCTATCCTTAGAGATGACAGAGTATTGTCTTACAGTGTGCACCACATTGAAAGACAAGGTGTTCAGAGCCTAAGAAATTAGCCTTTTAGAAATTGAATGAGCTGGAATCATACCCCAGAATCAGTACTAGTAATAGGTTTTTCAAAGTTGTTCCTGATTTTGTCCACCTATACTTGACAACATTTTTTTACTGTCTCATTTATCTCACTATAGAGAAGAAAAAAGTCAATCATAGTGTCTTTTTTACTTGGAATAACCGTTTTAATTTGAAGAATGACTATTTTCTCTCGTACTTAAATTTCATTTCCCCGATTCATTCTATATGAAGCCAATCTATTCATTGTTTAAATTGAACGTACCACATAATGGGGCAATAATTGCATTCGACTATAGACATTTAGATGAAAATTGTTTAATATTAAAGCAGTGATTTGTACCTGACTTTGCAAGAGTATATTTTTTAGTTTCCGCGTACTGTATCTTAAATAGCCTTAACAATCATTTTCCCTTTGTTTCTTCAATAAGATGAGACCAGCTGTACTTTTCAATCTAATGATGCTGATATTTTTCTGAATCATTAATAGAAACTGCTGTTGCTGCTAGGAATGTTCTCCATTTTGCTTTAGATAACAGAGAAGGAGCCATTTCTCAGCTCCTACAGTTTCAACCAAACAAACCCTGTGCTTGTGAACAAATAGACAAGTGTAGCTTGAAGTTTGATTGGGACATACGAAAATTGGAAAACTGTGACTTCCAGGTTCTTCAAGTCGATAAAATCAGCCTACAGACTTCCATCTCCAGTGAACCATTTTGAACTGCTGTTTGCACTAGTTATGACTGTGTCTCATTATGGAAAGGATAGTTAAAATCAGTATTTGTTGGCTGTATTTTTATGGAAACCTGAGAGCTAAGTAAGGACAGTCTTGTGTTATGCTAGTTTCTCTATCCACAGTCACGCTTAAGATAAAAAAATATGCAGAATGAGTGATGCACAATGCATTTGTTCACCACCCACTGACAGATGCTGAGCTGGTCTTCACGCAGTGACAGTAACCCCTGACAACTCACTCCAGATTTTATTGCTGCTCATGGTGCCATATTGTATAGAATATTGCTTTTGTCAGTTTGGGTCAAGTGTTGTGGTTCTGTACTCTCCCAGTTTCTTGTGCACCCCCAGCCTCTCCACTGCCAGGGCAGTGTGAGAAGCTCTAAAATCCATGATTTAGTATAAGCACTGCACTTCAAGAAATAGAACATTAGTGTGTTATCAACATTATTTTCATCACAAATAAAAAATTCCATACATGCTACTTTGAAGAAAATCAATTTAATATCAGCAAAACAAGCCCAATAGGTCAAATATCAAATAGAAAGGAAGAGAGATGTCTGTGGCATCAACAAAACAGAGGTTTGGAATTATGAAGGTAAGTATAGAACTCTCTTGGGATGTCCTTCACCTGGGGATGGAGAGCTCTTGTGCCCTGTGGAAAGCTTCCTTAAAGATCTGCCAGCTCTGCTATGCACCCTTGTTTATGAGGACAGTTTTTGAGGGGATTTTGATGACTAGCTCTCTGAAGAGCTGGAAGTCAGCTATACTAAAATATAGTGTTCTAATTTTACTCTTTGGCTGTTTGATATCCCTCAAGAGTGTAAACTCCATCACTGTATGGTCACTACAGCCCAGGCAGTCTCCAGTCATGATGTCACCAAGCAGTTCACCTGCACGGGTGAGCAAGAGATCCAGTATGGCATCTCCCCTGGTGAAGCCATCTCTTACTTGACTCAAGAAATTTTCCTCAATGCATTCCAGGAGCCTCCTGGATTGCCTACAGCTCGCCGTGCTACTTTTCCAGCAGATGTCAGGGTAGTTGAAGTCCCCCAGCAGGAGAAGAGCCTGTGATCTTGATGCTTCCTGTAGCTGGAGGTAGAAGGCTTCATCAACAGGCTCCGCTTGATCAATAACCTTTTTCAAGTAACCTTTTTGAAATAACCTTTTTCAATAAAGGTGTCTGGAGAACACAATTGTTAGAAGAACCTTCAAATGTTCTCATTTATCTCTGTCTGGTACTAGTCCTCGCAAGCATACAAGAAGGTCAACTATAATTTTAAATGGATTTTAAAATAAAATTTTATACATTGGAACCCTTTGATACCCAACAGTTTCCTTGTGCTTTTATAGTATTGTTTTGCTAATTTCCCATTTGTCATAAAAGTCCTTGAATGAAGAAATGTATTTAGTTAGTCCAGCAACATGTGGGATTTTCTATTCTTGTTTTTAGAGTTGTTTTTCTTTTTTTCTTTTTCTGTGTGGTTGCCGTGGTTTCCTTAACATATTTTTCATTCTTTTGCAAGTCTTGCTGATACTGAGCATGACAAATTCCTGAATTCTGGTCTAGTCAATGATATACAAACAAGGATACCAGCAAACATTGTGTTGTTATTATTCACTTAATTCATTCAGATGTCTAATTGTCAATGTTCTTGATTGATCCACAGATTGTTACATTTTCTGCATCTGCATTTAATAATTACAGAGATAAAGTATGCAACCTTGAACAGAGATAAAGTTTGCAACCTCAGCATACATCTCCCTTGATGACAAACTGTTTAGCAGCTTTACAATCTGTTTGGGTTGCTGCTTTCTCCCCAAGTGCATTTTTTATTAGCTGCATATTTCATAATTTACCATTACATGTTCACAGATGAGTATCAATCTGACATATTGGATTTTATCAAACTTCTCAAAACCAACAAAACATTAATGAGATTTTATTTGTATTTCTAATACATTAATGTTTATAATGTCTATGTCTAATCTAAACATACATTAACACATTGTCCTGGTTTTAGTTGGGAAAGAGTTGATTTTCTTCATACTGTCTGGTGTGATGCTATATTTTGACTTTAGGAGAAAACACACTGTTGCTAACACTCTGGTGTTTTAGTTGTTGCTGAGAAGTGCTATATAGAGCCAAGGACATTTCAGTTTCTCAGTTTTGTGTACTATCCTGACAGCAAGAGGGCAGGGGGGAGAAACAAGGACCTGGGAGGGAACAGAACCAAGGCAGCTGTCCTAAACTGTCCAAAGGGATACTTCAAACCATATGACATCATGTGAAAAAAAAACTGTACAAGTACGAGGTGTTTGCCCAGGCTGCTCCTTGGGAACTGGCTGAGCATCGGTCTGTGGGAGGTGAACAATTTTGTCACTTATATTTCTACTTATATACTTTATACTTATATTTACATGTATATATTTATCTTTATTTATACTATATATATAATTTATACAATATATACAATATGTATATAAGTAAATATAAGTATGAAATATAAGCATAAATATAAGTATAGATATAATTAAGTATAAATATAAGTATAGATATAGTTAGGGTTATATATAATATATGTATATTAATATATGCACTTAATATATATATTAAACCACAGCACATGCTTGTCTCAATTCTCGTAAAATACACATGCAGAGATGTTTTAGCTACAATTTTTTGGTAAATTTTGTAATTTGATTTTTTTTTTTTTTTTAGTTTCTGATGCTGAAATAAGCACCAATTATTTGAATAAGTTTGGATATGTGTTTTGTAGATGTTAAAGAAAGTTCATAGTTTACCTTGAGGAGTGAATTTTTTCAGCTTTTGATAACATCTTGCCAACACTTTCTTTTTTTGCTTGTTACTAACTAGTTTGTGCCTAGGTGTCATTTTGTAAATATAAGAGATTCAAGTCTGTAGCTTTATCTTGAGATTTATGTGAATCATCACAAAAAGCATTCAAATATTGGCTGTCTTTCTAGGACCCCTGTTATGTTTATGGCATGCTCTCTACTTTAAATTGACATGAAGCATATCTCTTTTCATATGCTCTTGAAAGATCTACTCATTCTTTCTCTACATTTTACCTTTCTTTATCTTAAACTTTAAAGCAAGGTTTAATGCTTCTGTAAAATGAAGTTCTTTGTATTTATAAAATAATATATTTTACAAAAAAATTTAACTTCTTTAAAAAGAAAATGTGAGAAAGCAAGACAGAGCTTGAGTTTTTATGCAGCATGAGGAAAAGAATTTTGTCCCAAAACCAAAAATAATTCTCAAAAGTGAAAAACAGGTTCTCGCCTAGGTCTGTCTCTGATGATATGTAATGAATTTGGAAGAGTTTGTAAATAATACCTGAATAATTTTACTGTTAATCATATCTGGTATATAACATTCCTGGGTTCAAGTTCTTTCTCTGTCTTATTCAGACCTCACATTTGAATATGTAACTCTTGCTTTCCTTGTGAGTATTTAAACATAAAAGTTGCTAAATTTTAGGGAGTTTTTCTCATAGTTTATTTTGCTAAAATCATTTCACTTTTTGTTTGTTTTAAATTTTATTTTTACAAAGCAAGGTTGTTGCTGAGAAAGGAGAAAGAACTGGACCTCATTTTCTTTGCTCAGATCATAGTTCCTAATCCATAGGCTGGAGCACAGTTCAGAACAAAAATGCCGTTTGTGGAGCCGTATGTTGGCTTAAATTTTATTTCTGTATGCTTACAATGTGCATCATCTTGCTTTTTTCATTTTTCATTTTCCTAGGGCTGGTTAGATCAAGAATGGTAGTCATGTAATTGCCACCTGTTCACTTGATCTCTGTCTTATATGGTTATTGCAGAACTATATGTATGCTTTAGGACCTGTTATTATTTATAGTAATATATATACTGTTTATATTTATATTGTAATTAATCTTTTAGTTATTTGATACTGCTTTGCTGATTGCTTGTTTTTCCTTACCTAGTTGTACTTGATTATTGAGGCTAGATGTTAAAGGACAATTTGTAATATATGGCTTACTGTTATACGTGTTTAGTTTAGCAGTAGCAGGGTTCAGTTAACCGTTCTAAAAGTCAAAGTTATGGCACAGAAATGCCTAGTATAAAAATTAGTTTATCCCACTACTCAACTTCAGATTTCTTCTCACTTTCAAAAAATAGAGGAAATTGTCAGTCAGTGTTTTTTTAAAAAAATTTACATAATAAAAAGAAATAAATCCAATAGTATTATTGCCCATAGCTTTTTGACTGTAGTGAATGAGCCAAAAGTGTGTGTTTGTGGAACCATTTTTTCATTATAATATTTATAATGATTTTATAATTTATGATGTTAGTCTTAAAAATGCTGCTTTTTTTAGATAACATTTTATGTCTCTGTCATATGCCATTCCCAGTAATTTTCTAGAGTTTCAAATTATATTCTTCAATTTAGTTTCCGTAGCATTAGAAGCAGTCTAAGTATCACAGTGCAGTTTCGGCGAATAGATAGTCTGGGCTATGTTGTTGGACATAACAGCCCTTCATTTAAGAAGTTGTACAGACATGGAGTCCATATTTATATCATTAATGGGTTGGTTATAGTTAGATATTCATATATTTTTAACTTTACTTTCTGCCTTTGACTATATTACTGTAGGATGTTATAAAGTACTGATATTAGATGACAATCAATGTGGATATGATGACTACAGGCAGCTTTAGGGTGAAAGTCACATTTTTACATCAATCTGTCCAGATAATGGGTGCTGCTGTTCTGGGCAAAACAAGTTAGATGAGTGTGATGGCAGTTCGCTTTAAATCAATGAGTACAGGACTAGCTATGTTAAACTAAATCATTTGGTGCCATAGACAGTAGGCATTTGGAAATTATCATTGCAGTCATTGCTTTGTTTAACTGTTGTTAAACAGAATGTCTTGGGTCATACTTGCGGTATCCTAGAAATATTTATTACTTAAACTGCAGTTTAGATTGAAGACAGGCTGTCTGAAGAAACAGGTATAAAATTTGGAATGAGTGGTCTTCTGGGACCCAAAACTCACTGTGAACTTACTTGTTTCACTTTTTGCCTGAAAATACTCTGTAGTTTTGCTCTTTCCATTTTATTTTCTGTTTTAAGACTTGAACCGCAAAAAGGAACTTATTTTTTCCTAGGTAGAGCATCAAGATGAATACACCAAAATAAAGATATGAATACTGAGAAGACTACACTGTTTTTGAAGCTGCATCTGAACTGTTCCAGCCTAGAAAGCTTGAACCTTAGAGACAATACATGTGGAGGTGTCACTGATCAAGTTTCACCCAATCTTACCAGCACGTGCGATCTGTGATACAGAGGTACACACAGGCTATACTTTTCTTCACTGCAAATGTCTCAAGTGCTAAAGCAGGATGGGGAAATAGTAGATACTTGTGAAAGAAGCAGAACCTAGAATTTGTATAAAGTCTGCTTGCTACTTGTTGCAGCTTGCTGACTCCATGATGCAGAGTTCTGAAATTTCTACAGTCCGCTTAGAAACTGGAAAACAAAGCTACTTGCATCATTCTGGATTTTTTATTGTAATAAGTTCTACATTTCTCTCAACGTGACATGCCATGTAATTTAAGTATTGGCTTTATTTAACAGTACTGTGAAAAAGAGGAGAAAAATTCAGAAGCTGGTTTTGCCCTCTATATATTGAATGAAAAATGACTATACATTTGAATTTTGAGATTATTTTTCTTTTTGTGTACCTTGCATGTTTGCTTTTAGCGCATATGTTAGAAAGACCACTGACAGATCACTGAAAGCATAAACGTTATCTGATTAGACTATTTGCACAGAAACAGCACTGTTCTTGTTGTTCAAAAGTGTGACAGGCCTCTATTAAAGCAACATTTATTCTGAATTGCTAAAAAAAAATAAAAAAATAAAAAAATAAACGAAATAGTTTAAATATTGAATTTTATTCTTTTCTAAAAAACTGTTTAATAGATCTCATACATTTAGCCTTCACTTGGGAGCAAAAACCTCTGAATTACATTGTCACTTTGGGGTAGAAGAGACAAGAAGAAAAATGAATAGTTTTTATTGTCATATTGCATGTTTCATACTATTTCTTCATAGCAGCTGAGTGATATGCTCACATACTAGTTGATGTTGCTGCATGCAAATGACTAAGATATGTTTGCAATAAAGAATGTAAAGACTTCTTCAAACAGGACAACAGACAGAGAAAAGGGGTTTCTGTCCCATGAATTGCTCTAAGCCAGGGACAGAAGGTGAAAATAAGCCTCATAAGTTTTCTGACACCATCACTATTTCTCCTTTCAGAAAAAAGCATCTCTTGGTATTTATCTCCACACAGCTCCTTGATTTCCAGGATCTTTCCCCGCTTCCAGGATCTTTCCTCCAGCCAAGATTTCCATCATCTTTCCAGGACCCCATCTTTCCAAGACTTTTTCTTATAGGAATTGTTCTTTACAGCGTAAGCCATTCTTTTCAAATCCATGACTCCTATTTTCCAATTCAAATAGTTTATGAGCTGAAATACAACACATGATCAGCCTTTATCTGGCTCTGTCTTATGTTGCTTTGTTAGTTGGAAGACTGAGGTCATGCCACAATTGCTTAGTCCAAATGCTACCAAAATTTACAAACAGACCTTACCTGTCGGTGCCAGCAAGTGGTCTTCTGTTTCTGAGTTCAAATGTTGTTTGGAACATCCACTGCCTCAACACACACATATATCCAATTATCTGCTTCCTGTTAGTACTCACAATTTAAGCATTTTTTTCACCTCTGACAATTAATAAAAGTTTATTTCAACAGAGAGCAAACAAGAAAATATCCAAGTGGCCAAATTTAAATAAAATTAATAGAAAAAATTTTAATTAAAAGAAAAAACAGTCACACATTCATGTACTCCATGATGTGGCTTGCTATTCCACAGTAACATTATGTTGGTGATGACACAGCATTGTAGTTCTGAAATGCTTTCAAAACCTTTCTCACTTTGATGAGAAGGTGTTTTTCTTCATTTTGTGAGAGAAGATTGAGTCAAAAGATATAACTATCTTCCGCATAGTTAAAATAAAACTGGCTTTTAGCCAAACTGGATTTAGTTTAGAGGCAAAGACAGAAAAAGATAGAAGAAAAAAGAAGGGCTTGTGTAACCTGATGAACTCTATCCCAGAATGTCAATTGAGCCCTCTTTAGACTGCATCCCACATCTCTCTCTCTCATACATCTGTCTAGACTGCATCTCTCACATTTGCTGATGAACATGCAGAGTCCTATTAACTCTTCAGGTTCACTGACATCTGTTATTCTATTATCAATATTGCTAAGCATTTAGAAGAAGATTGAAAATTCATTAGTTCAAAAATTCCAGGAGAGTTGCGATGTTGCATTAAAAACCAAACTCTCCTTTCCATTTTTCCTTTTTTTTAGCTTTAATTCTCTGTAAGTCCATAATGCAAAACTACAGGCTTTTTCAAGTGAAGTCATTATCACTGCAGAAGCTTTTTATAAAATCTTTGCTTTTTCCTGATGTATTTATCAAACATGATAAAACATATGAAGCAAAGGAACATTTGAGGTAAAATCATTTTCTTGAAGAAGTTAAGCAAGAAGATAATTTTGGGAAACTGGATATAATTCAAAAAACATTCCTTCATTATACAACTGAAGACACATCATAGTCTTCATTTTCACATTGCAACAAATAGGGTCTTTCAGAGTTGCATAACAACAGCTTTACCTCTTCCAGGCAGCATGTTAGCCCTGCCCTTAGTCATTAAGGGATCATACTATTTTTCCACAAATCAGTCACAATAATCTTGATAGATACAGTATATTCTCTGTCTCTTTGGCATGGTGACATGCCAAGGAAAGAGTGTGAAGAAATTTAAGAGATCTGCATAGTTGATTTCACTTCTGATATCCTAAGATTCCCCAAGCATCCTGACATATTCCTGAAGCTACTTCAATATTAAAGGATAAGTCACAAATTTACAAGAATTGTTTTAATTTATTGAAAACATGACTTTTTCAAAGATTTTGGCCTAAACATGAATAATTCTCTAATAACCACAGAGCTTTCAAGAACACTGTTTAACAAATTATACTTGTTTTGTGTGAGATGGAGTTAATTTTCTTCATAGCAGCCCCTATGGTGCTGTGTTTTGAATTTGTGACCAAGACTGTGATGATCACAAACAAGTACCTTGGCTATTGCTGAACAGTGCTGGCACAGCATCAAGGACTTTTCTTTCTCTCACACTGCTCTCCATACTGAATATGCTGGTGGTGCATAAGAAACTGGGAGGGGACACAGGGACAGCTGAACCATACTGACCATACTAGTATTCCGCACCAGATGACACGCCCAGCTAGAAAATCTCAGGAAAAGGAGAAGAAGGTGGAAACAGTTGTCATTGTTTTGTTTGTCTTCCCAAGCAATGGTTTTGTGCTGAGAAGTGGCTAGATATCTGCCTATCAGTGGTAAGTAGTAAATGAATGCCTTATTTTGCTCTGCTTGTGCATGCTGATTTGCTTTACTTATTATCTTGATCCATGAGGTTTTTTCCTTTTTACCTTTCTGATTCTCTCCACCACCTCACAGCTACTGGAAGTGAATAATCCACTGATTATCATGGGGATTATCTTACAGCCAGTCAACGCACCACACAAACGAAATAGCTCAGATATGGCCCTGATCCTCACACTGTAATATGACTTTCAAGAAAGACTTACACTGGGTATGAATCCATACATCTTGATTCTGTGTCAGCTAACTTTCATTAAGTGGGACGAAGCTTTGAGAGTTCAAACTTTTTGGTTTAAACTATGCTCCATGTCTCTGTCTCTGTAGTAAATTTTAAGATAGTATGACTGATCTTAGTGACATATCTCAATACGCACTTCTCATAGAACCTTGTTGCCCTAGCTGTAGGAAAACTTAAAGGTGTCTGTCAATGTATTTTTTTCTTTTGTTATCCCCAGTTCTGACAGGATTCAATTACAACACCTTTTCAGCTTTTTTAAAGATATTCCAAGTTAGAGTGGTTGGTAGATGATGACAGAGCTGTCTGTAGTGGCACAGTTCAGGTTCTGCTTCACTTCTGCATTCAGCTAGGTCAGGAATATTCAACCCATGGCCCATGGGCTGCATGAAGCCTGGGACAGCTTGTAAGGTGGCCCACTCCATGCCAACACACTATCATAGTGGCAGCTCTTCCCTACCAAGCAGCTCAGCCTGTCCCCAGGAGCACATCCATTATTCAGCAACAACAAAAACATCGGTGTGCTGGTGTCTGAGCTGAAGCCAGGACAAGGGGAGGGCACACTGCAGTGCTAACTCAAATGGCAAGTAATTTTATGCATTTTGATACATTGGCTAAACACAGTTCTGTGAACAACAAAAAAACATGCAGCCTTGCTTTCTGTTTTGATGAAGGAATTTGAGAATAGGTCTCAAGATTGCTGAAAAATCATCAAGATTTTGGTATATTTGAGACTTTATTTTCAGTTGACATTAATACATTACTGCAAATTTTAAAATGTACAGTTACAATCAGATATTCAACTCAAAGATTTGATCATGTCTCTTTACTAGACTTTTACAAGATCTGTCTAACCAGAAAAAAATATCCCTCACTTCGCAATCATGCCTTATTCATGTCATTGCTTTTTGGCAATATGTACATTTGTGATAAACTATTTTCAAGGATGAAGCACAGGAAGAGTAAAATTTCATCAGAAATCTCTGGTGAACACCTTGAGACCTCACTAAGAATTACAATCACTTCAATCGAACCAGACATTTGTTTCACAAAAACAAGGTCAGATATCCCACTAGTTTTATGTTTTTGCTGCTCTCTTTTTTAAGATATGTTTTAATAGAAGATATAAAAAATGAAAGAAGTTTTGTTACTTATATACATTAACTATATTTTATATTTTATTTGTGGCCCAAGATAATTCCTCTTCACTCAGTGTGGCCCAGGCAAGCCAAAAGGTTGGACATCCATGAGCTAGGTGGTGGAGAGATGAAGTACTATCCCATTATCCCATTATCCCATACTTTGCATTCTTTTTTCACAGACTATGAAAAAAGTATTAGACTTCTTGAATCTTTAGGCACATTCAAACATTAAATGATCTTGACAGAAACAGATTCTTAAAATGAGCAGCTATGTCATAAAAAGTCTGAGTCCTTGGTTTTAAATGGAATCAGTGTTCTTGCCTCAATTTTTCTTTACATTTGTACTACATGTTACACTAAATGTAATGTGTAAGGAATATGGAAACATTCAATATTCATGCCATGGTATAGCAGTTATTCATGGTGCAAAACCATTCTAGGTCCAAGCATAAGAGTCTGGTTTTATTGTATAGTGTAAACATCTCTGTTACATTTTTAGTACTACAGTATCTCAAAGATTTAGCAAAAAAGTAAAGATCTGATAATTATACCTTAGGAGGTAATTTTCTTCAATCATGAATTTTTGATCTCTGTCCATGACCAGCCTGAACAGAAGTTTCCAAATTGCAATCATGTCTAATGCCCAAAACAATTGAAACTAAAAACTTGGATGAGCTTTAGATTGAATGTACCGATTGTGTGTAACCACTTCTGGTGGATGTTATAATTGCATAGAATAAATGTGTGAATGTTCTTTAATGACTAAGCTATATTTATTGCCTTTAGTCACACATTCACTACATGATTGCTTTTGTATTCTAATAACTAATAATCCAAATGATCATCAGAGGTATTTTTTATGTACGAGTGATTAAACATAAAGTTTTGACTATTTTATTCAGTACAGAAACAACATTTATTGAAGTATGAGTTTCCATAACACCTCTGAATAGAATTTCAGGCTTCCACCAGATTTCAGTATTTCAAATAAATAATAAATTACCTCTTCCATTGCAGTCAGTGCCACAATAGTTCATTGGTTTGACAGTGTTGCAGGACTAACTCTTAATTAGAACAGAGTAAAAATATCTGAGCTTCCTAAATATATTTTGAACAACCCAGCTATCTTCAGCTTTTGATTCATGTTTCACAAATGAAAGTAAGAAAACACGGTTTGAACCTAGAAAGTCTCAGCATGTGTTTTTCTTTATCACGTACGCAGTCTTCTGCCCCAAATACACTTATGTGTATGAACATATACACACTCTCAGGTTAAAAATAATTGTAGAATCATAGAGCCATAGAAAGTTTTGGGTTGGAAGGAATCTTAAAGATCATCTAGTTCCAAACTCCCTGCTGTGGGCAGGGCAGAAATTCCGAAGTTCTAACAGAGATTACTATCTCTATTTGTTCTGTATCCTCCTCTTTCATTTGAATGGTCATTATTTTGTTCAGAAGTGAACAACAATCATAATGTGAGGTATAATTTTGTATCTCATGGCACTTCTGTGACCCCCAATCTCAGCTAGATTATTATATTTCTATCAGTTTCTGCACTCACTAACATGGTATAACTTTTATGTACCTCAGACTCCTTGTTCACTCTAAAGAAAACCCCAAGTTCACATTTTCCTTTCCAACCTGTTTCAGACCAAAGCTTTGCACTCCAAGCCTGTAGCAATTTCTCCGTTGCACCATCAGAACTGAGCTTCTGCCCAAGCCCCTTCACACTTGTGAGGCACACTCAGCTCCCAAACCACTGCCTTTTTCCACGTGGCTCCTGCTACACAGGAATTCATATTGATGCAAGTTTACAGTGCTCCCTGCCCAAGTTGATCCTAGCTCAAAACTTGTGACATTTTGAGTCTTTCTTTTTTCTTATAATCTCAGATGACAGATGCAAACTGGAGCTTCATCTGTCTTTTTTGTTTTTTTTTTTCTCTCACTCAGGAATTCTTCAGTTTTCTTGCACAGACTCTTGCTGTTGTCTTTCTATTAAGATTTACCTGTCTTGCCTGTCTTCAGATTTGTATGGTTCCTGTTCTCAGCCTCATTTATCTTCTTTACTTGGCTACACAGTCTTGAATCAAATTCTGTACTTCCCTCTACCCTACCTTCCAGTTAAACACAGTGTTTTAAGATGCAGAAAAACTGCAGAGGTGGAGCTCAGTACAAATATTCTTTGAGCAAGCTAAAGCACCTCAAGCACACGTATCACTGTCTATTTATGGATTTTGATAAATGGGTGAAAATTATCAGCATACAGTAATATTCTCTGGTGCTCTCCCTGTGACTTCTGAGAAGCATATTCTGGATCAAGACTTAAGCTTTTATGTGACCTCTCTCCCAGTACCGTTCAAACACAGGCATTTCCCAATGCTTAGTTTTACTGCAATTGGTATTTTACTTACAGTTACGAATTTGCATTGTTTTCCTCTGTATCTTTGTATCCTCGAAGTTTGCCTTGTCTCCTGCACTAGGCAATGACAAAACATATTAGTGGAAAAGAAATTACATAAATTACTTTTAGATTTATACCTTACTGTTAAATAGTCCAATAAGAACTTCTAAATGAAGAAGTGAAGCCTAACAAATTGTTGTGTTTTAACCCAACAAGCAGCTAAGCACCACACAGCTATTTCCTACTTGCCCACGGTGAGATGGAGGAAAGAATCAGAGAAAGATAAAACTCATGAGTTGAGGCAGTTTAATAGGACAGAGAAGGAAAATAAAATAATAATAATAATAATTAGAAGGAAGATAAAATAATAAACTAATAATGATAAAATAATATGCAAAATAAGTTATGCACATTGCAACTCACCACCCACTGACTGATGCCTTGTCAGTCCCCAGAAAGCGGCAGCTCCACCTGGCCAACTCTCCTAGTTTTATTGTTCAACATGATGCTATGTAGGAGGGGGCACCTCTTTGGCCAATTTGGATCAGGAGTCATGGTTCTGTCCCCTTGCAGCTTCTTGTACAATTCCAGCCTCCTCACTGACAGGACAGTGTGAGAAGCAGAAAAGTCCTTGGATCAATTGTAAGCACTGTTCTGCAACAACTAAAATATTGATGTGTTGTCAATGTTATTCTTGTCCTAAATCCAGAACATAGCACCACACCAGCCACTATGAAGAAAATTAACTCTATTCCATCCGAAACAAAGACACACATAATTCTTCCAGGATGACGTTCATTGAAATATTTAATTTGTTTTAAATCCTGAGATAAGGGAGCAAATACTGTTGACTCCCTGGAGGGACAAGAAACATTGCAGAAGGATCTAGATAAATTGGAACATAGGACAATCAGCAACAGCGTGAAATTCAATAAAGGAAAATGATGGGTTCTCTACCTGGAACTCAATAATGCTGAACACAAGTACAGATGGGAGATGAGTGGCTGGAAAGCAGTGCAGCAGAAAGGAACCTGAGGATGCTGGTGACAGCAGCTCAGTATGAGCCCGCTGTGTGACCTGCCAGCCAAGACTACAAATTGCATTTGGGGTACACTAAACACAGCCCATTCAGCTGGTCCAAAGACTTGATTCTCCTCCTATATTTAGCACTGGTACAGCCTAACCTCAAATATCGCGTGCAGTTCTCATTTCCACAATATAAAAGGGACGTTAAGGTCCTTGAAATCATCCAAACGAGGGCAGAAAAGCAGGTAACACGGCTGGAAGGCATGTCTTGTGAGGAGAGGCTGAGGGCACTTGGGCTGTCCAGCCTGAAGAAGAAGAGGCCCAGAGGTGACTTAATTGCTCTCTGCAACTTATTGAGGAAGGCGAGTGCCAAGAGAGGTTCTGGGCTCTCCTTTCTTGAACCAATTATGAGACAAGCAGGAACAGCACAAAGCTGCATCAGGGGACATTAGGAAAAGACTTCCTCACCATAAGGGTGGTCAAAAACCGTAAGACGCTTCCTAGTGATGTGGTTGATGCCTCATGTCTCTCAGTGTTCAAGAGGCATTTGGATAATGCTCTTAATAATAAAATCTGACTTTTGATTATTCCTAAAGTGATCAGGCAGTTGTATTTGGTGATCTTTGAAGATCTTTTTCAACTGAACTATTCTATTCTATTCCAATATATATGAAAATTTCATTACAGGTAAAGACAGCATATGACACTCTTTGGCAGGTAAGTAATTTCCCATCATGACTTTGCAGCACATTAATAATGTCCTTTCCTTTTCATTATGGCTAGTAATATTCAGAACTGCTAGTACAGGTTTATGACCACAGTTAACAAATGCACAGAATGTATGGTGTTACATAATTAGCAAATCTGGTCTGTTCTCATCCGCTTAATTAGTTTTCCCTTCACATGCCCTTTGAATGGTGTGTAGTACTATTTGACTTTTTAAGGTAAGTATAATTTTTGGAGAGTGAAAAGCATATGATGAATTGTTTTTATGTTAGAGATTAAATAGTTAAACAAGTCCACCAGACATCTGTGATTTGCCTAGTGGAAAGGTCCTTTCCTGTCCTTTCTCAGGAAACCACAGGCTCATCATGGGATGCAGTGATGTGGCACGTTACTTGTTGGTAGTCTTCCTGAACTGGAATTATGCTGTGCTACCCAGATATAAACTGATCTGCTTGCGTGCCACTTCCCAGAAAAAGTAATGGCTCTCAGAGTATAAACCGTCTCATAACTGATTTTTCAGATAAAACTCTTATTTAGATCTAGCCTTGTGGAACCATAGCTCCTTCAAACAAGATAGTCCTTCTTTCTATCTATCTACTGCATACAGTGATGTCTTTCATAAGTGTTTTTCCAAGGAGGTCAATTGTAACAAGTTAATTAAAATATTCAGAAGACATCCACCTATTCCAAGTTATGGGGACACATGGGGGCCCTTCAAATTTTTTCTTTGCCTGTCATTCCTGATCCATCATCATCCCTGGAAATGTTCAAGAAATGTCTGGATGAGGTACTAAGGGACATGGTTTAGTGGTTTAGTGGGTAATCTTGGTAGTAGCTGGATCATTGGACTAGACGGTCTTGGAGGTCTCTTCCAACCTTGATGATTCTATTCTATATGATTCTATTATTTAGGAGGATCTCTTCATGACTGCCTTTTCAACAATCCCTTGCTTAGCTGTGACTGCCCTCTTGGTGACCAGAAGCACTCACCGTGCATTACTCTGATAACAGCCAAGACACTGGGGTTTGCAGCTTTGTGGGTTTCCTCGTCTTCTGAGACTTCAGTATGTGAAAACACAATTTGGGACAGACTTCTTCTGATGTCCTTATTTTCTCTCATTCTAATAGACTTTGGAAGAGTAAGAGATGGTGGTAGATCTTAGCCATTGTCATTGCCAAGACAGATTTTAATTAACTTGAGTTAAAAAAGAAAAAAAAATTAAAAAAAAAAGAAAAAAACATTTAAGAATATATTCATTTATCCTAGTTAAATGATATTCACAGGTATTACAATTACACATAATTTTGTTTAAAGGAGTGTAATTTTTATGATGAAACATTTGCAGCTTCCCTTCAAAATCATTAGACAGGCACAGACCTTCAACAAGTATTTCAGTTCTTCAGTTTTGCCTACGACAACTTCTCCATGTGACTTACTGTTTTAGATGGCAAGAATCAGACAACAAGACAGGTCTTTTTGAATCAAGCATACTCAACTCATAGTTCCTTTGGTGAAAAGGGTTTCAATTTTTGTAACATTAGTAGTGAACATCTTTTCTAATTTATGCCTCTTTTTAAAATCTCACTTTAAATCAAAGATTAAACAGTGATATAGCAGTCAAATTAATAGGTATGCCTTTGATTTTTTTAAGGTAACATAAGGTAGCCTTTAAAATAAACCTTTTAATAAATAACTTTTTGAGATTTTTTTCATAAGTGCAGCTGTACCAATAGCACATTTTCCTCCAAATTTTTCAATTTAATTGCATTTGTTTTGACTATGCTTGCACCTTTCTGTCTCTTTGCTGGAGATAATGAGCAAATTAGTTCACTGGCATGAATACTAATGTAAAATTTGTTTTACCCATGTATTGCCAAATATTTGTAGGAATAAACTAACATTCCTATACACCATTATTTACAAATGAAAACTCATTAGAAGATTTTGGTTCATTAAATAAAATAAATAGAGTTTATGGATGCATTTAATCAAAACAGCTGGATTTACAGAATACAAATGTTTAAAATTAGTTGTACTTAAGAAGATACTGATCAGAAGTTTGTGCTTACAGTTTGTCATATGCCACAGTAATGATTCAGATTAAACTGGAGACAAAAATCAGTTAGCTTGTTTGGTTTTAATGAAATTCACTCATGAAGTAGGCATTTGTTTACAGGAAGCATATAAACAGATATAAATAAACTACTATAATTTGTTATTAATTTCTTGTCAACATATAGTTTACATGCTGGGTTACAGAGTTTCAGTAGGAAACAACTGCTCGTTATTTACGTATAATTTGTTGTATGTCTAAACAGAGAGAGAAAGTTACATGAAATCTGATTGTAAAGAAACGAATTAAATTTCAGCAAAAATGTAAAAAGCTGCCATTTCCTTAACTAAACCATAAATGAGGCAAGAAAGAGAATTGGAATCCTTCATCCAAAAAACAATTCAGTATGGCCATCTCCTTAGAACTATGAGTTGTATTAATTGGGACATATAAAAGCTTCTCTGTACTGTAGTGGGATGTTACGAATTTCTAATGTGGAAAATTATTGTGCTGAGAAACTAAGATTAAACTATACAGCCACTGTTATTAATCCGGTATGATATATTTGACAGGAAATGAACCCAAATCCCTGAAAATAGGTAATCCCATAAAGATAATCCATTATTGAAAACATTAGATATTATTTTTTCTTGTCACAAATTCTTATCACCCAGAAGAAATTATTTTCATTTAAAAAAGTAGAAGAAACTCAAACTATTTGTGAGACAGATTCTGTTTGAAGTAAAGTTCTGGGATATTCATTTAGCAAAATTTCAACTTCAAAAAAGAAAGAAGCATTCTTTATATATTCCAACTTTCTTGAAGGCTTAGACAATTAAACATAAAATAGACTTAATCTAGTCATTTCTTCACATGTAAATACTTCAGTTTTACTTCCCAGCTTTCTTGTTCCCATTGAAAGGGAAAATAAGTGGATTATTTATACTAATGAATTACTTCCTCTGTTTTTGTTGCTGTATTGTCTAGCACTGAACAAATCAAGCAGACCTTAATAACACAGCCAAAAGTCTCATCAAATTTTACATTATACAGTATCAGTTTTAAGCTGTGTTTCTGGAAGAAAAGGAATAATAATAATAATGAAAAAATAGTAAAATACTTGTTAGCTTAACATATTTCATTTGTGTTTAAAATAAGGCATTCTTTAAACATTGCGCTTGTTTTCTTACCACTTGATATAAAGTATCACTATGATAAATTATCGCTGTAATCTCACCTGCCACACTTACTGCACATGCATTAAAAGCACTCTAAGATTTCATGCAGATGTAACTCTTCTTTTACTTCTGCTCTTTGATTCCAGCCTTGGGTAGACATTCTTCTCCCTTTGCTCTTGAGATTCTCCTTGTTTTCAGTGTACATAGCTGTTTTACATTTCTTCTTGAAGCATTTACCTTAAGGTACAAGAGTGGCCTTGAAAATATATGTTTTCAATTTTAAATTTACTCATGAACAGTCTTCTTCAAAATGACTTTGAGACCACGAGACCAGCAGAAGACTTTTAAAACTCTTTCTAAAGGTGAAAAGCAACATTGAAAGAGTTCTTGCCACCTGGCAAGTTTAATTTGCATATTTATCACTTGGTTTCAATACCATTTTATAAACTGTTCAATTTTTTTTTGTATCAGAAGTCTTCCTAAGAGGATTTCTTTATAATCTTCTCTTAGGAATGACAGTGACAATGATATGTAGCTCAATGTGCATGTGAAGGTTCAGTGAGCACACTTAAGGGAAAATATATGTATCAAAGTTTCTCCTCTGAGTCTCTTAAGAAGTACTTTCAAAAGGAGTCCTACTTGTAATAATCACGTGCATTTTAAAAGTTTAATTTATTATAGTATAATTTATTAATACTAAGGAGAGAAAGTTGGACATCTGAGTCAAGTGGTCCCCTGGTTGCATTAGATAATCCTATGTGGAGAAATATGAGGAGGAAATTCCTAAGGGTCTTGCTCAGTCTAACAAGTTGTAACTTAGGTTGTTGAAATTTGTTGAATATTCTCAGGTGCCACTGGAATTCACAACATGCATGGGAATTTAGAGCAGAAAAAGCAAGGCAGTTACCGGGATTTTGTGTTCAATAGTTATAAATGCTTTCTTCTACTACAGTTCATAGAATCATAGAATTGTTTGAGTTGGAAGGGACCTAATGGCCATCTAGTTCAACTTCTGTGCAATGAACAGGGACACCTACTGCTAGTTCAGGGTGCTCAGAGCCCCATCCAGCCTGACCTTGAATGCCTCCAGGGATGGGGCATCCACCACCTCTCTTGAAAACCTGTTCCAGCACTTCACTACTCTTATCATAAAAAACTTTTTCCTTATGTCCAGTCTAAATCTCCCCTCCTTTAGTTTAAAACCATTTCCCCTTGTCCTATCACCACAGACCCTGCTAAAAAGTCTGCCCCTTCTTTCCTTTAGCTCCCCTTTAGATACTGAAAGGCTGCTATCAGGTCTCCCTGGATCCTTCACCAGACTGAACAGTTGCAGCTCTCAGCCTGTCCTCACAGGGGAGGTGTTCCATTCCATTGATCACTTTATTGTCCCTTCTCTGAATGTGCTCCAACAGGTCCATGTATCTCCTGTACTGAGGACTCTACATCTGCCTGCTCTAACTGTTGTGCCCTTCTGTACAGCCATGGCCTGTTTGCTGGTCTTGTTCATTGTGCTCCTGTATTTGTACCTGTGGGGATTCCATCTTCCCTCCTGGCTCTGCCCACACTGTGTCAGAGCATGATTAAAATGTGGGGAGTGGAATAGCTAGCAAGGAATTTCTTCAGGTAAATATAACTGGCCTGAAACTCTGGTAAATACTATGTGGTATAATAAGATATCTGTGGGATAAAAACTACTGATGATGAGTTCTACCTGCACGTATAAATATTCATGTTTATGTGTTGAGATAGACTTAATTACCAGTTATATCTACTGGAAAAAATTAACTATGTTAAACTGAAGCTTGAAAATAAAGTTGGCATTGAATCTTTTTAAGATAATGATGACTTCATAAATATTTTTAAACCAGTATTTTTGTTGTGCTTTTCCTTCTCCACTCCACTTGCCATCTACTATCTTCTGCTCCTTTTCCCTCTGCTCAGAAAAAGATCTTGCAAGGAGATAATGGTGCCTGTCTTGCCTCTCTACCAGGGAAAGTAATTGAGAATGTAATTTAAGAATAGCTCTGTTACGCCACTCAGGTAAGCAAAAGCTCATAAGCACATTACCATGTATCCTTTGCAAGATACTACAAAGAATCTATAAATTGTAATTTTGGAAAATAGAAGACAAAGGTGAAGTAGGGACCATAATTTAATTAAGGGTAATATTCAAGTCTTTATAAATTAACTTGCAGCATAAAGCACAACAAAACAATAAAATCAAATTAATATTGATGTATTATGCTGCAATTTTGTGTGGTTCTTTTACATTTCAATGGAAAACTGAAGAAAAGTGTTCTAAAGGATTTAATTAAGTAAGTTGGAATTGTACAAATTTCTTAACAAATGATTTCCTTTTGACAGCAAATACATTTCCTGCTTGTAAAAAGCAGTACAGTTGTAGTTATTCTGGCAAAAGATCCTAGCAGATATTTCAGTTCGGTGATGTTCAGTCAAGGTAAAAAAGTAACTCTGGTTTATGAGATGAGTAACTGTCCACTCAAGAGTGCGACGAGCAGATTTTTTGCTTTTTTAAATCTGTTCATTAAGAAAGATTAGTAGCATATAAACTGGGCATATAAACTGCAGCAGTAAAGCATACGTGTTGTCCATCCTTAAAATAAATCAAGTAGTCATACAGATAAACTGGCATAAGACTTATGGAAGCATTTGTTTACCACATGAATAAAGATTAACGAGTCCATCTCACACTTTAAGTCCCTTCTCAACGTTTTTCACCTTTAGAAACAAAACTATTTTGCAAGGTTAGTTTGTTGATCCCATCCTCATTTCAAAAGTGAGAAAAAAGAAGCAAATCATTATTTTAACTGATAACATGGAAGCATGCCCTACGCTTTAAATAGTAGCTCTAATTAAAATGAAAAATCCTTAAATCTGTACAAGACTCACAAAAATGATTTCTTATACTTAAATCTTATACTTTCTTTCAGAAAATGAGTTAACACCACGGCAGGTCCAAATAACATACTTGATTGTATGATTGTAGTTCCAGTTCAGATCTGCTATCAGGAAAATATTTCAAGTCCAACTCTTAAATCTTTTTTTGAGTTTGTTTGTTGAACTTGTCAACAACAGCACCATATGCAATTTTCGTCCCAGCACAGGTGTTAAAGCAACACTAGACCAAAACGTTTCTCAGAGACACTGACATAATTATCAGTCCTATCCCTTAACACCATGAAGCCCAATTGTTAGCCATTTTTGCAAATCATATCGATACATTAGATGCCAATAGATCAGAAAAGACCTGCACTTGTTTTCAATAGAACAGAAATTTTATATGGTACTCTGTTGTGGTTTGAGCTGGCAGGCCTGAAAACACCACACAGCCTTTCACTCATCTCCCCCTTCCTCCCAGATGGGATGGGGGAGAGAATCGAGGGAAAAAAGGTAGAACTCGTGCGTTGAGATAAAACTATTTACTAACAGAAAAGGGAAGTAGAATAAAATAACAGTAATGATAATTATATGCAAAATAAGTGATTGTACAAAGCAATCGCTCATCGACCGTGACCGATGCTTAGCCAATCCCCAAGCAAATGGGCCCTCCCAGCTCACTTCCCTTCCTTATATTACATGATGTCATATGGTATGGAATATCCCTTTGGTCAGTTTGGGTCAGCTGCCCCATTCTTGTCCCCTCCCAGCTCCCTGTGGCCCCCCCAGCCTCTTCACTCTCCTGGCAGAGACATACAAATGTCTTTGGTTCTGTTCAACGCTGCCAGGTGTTATCAGCCTTGTTTTTCTTCTAGAACCACAACACAGCTTTTTAGCAGACACTAAGAGAGAAAGTTTCAGTTAGAAACTAAGACATTCTCTCAATAATTTTCTTGGATGAATGGCCTATACACTTCCAAAAAGTAGAGAATCATTTCTTTATGCTGAGTTGGCAGTGTAATCTACTTAATAAACATACTCATGCCCGTTTGTTCATTCCATCCAAACTCACTGAAGGCAGGATTTTGCCAGACTAAAGACAAGTAAAAATTCGGGCTCTTATACTACACCAGGTATGCAATGCAATGTAAGATTCCTGTCTATAGCTGACCTAGAGTTTCACATTAATCGGTCTTCCATCAGTCTTTCTTGTCAGTCTCATGTTTAGACAATTAACACAAAACCTCACATAATTAACATGGTTAGCAGGCCACCTTTTCCTGAAGAAAAGTCCTAGGTCTATTTCCACCCTATTTTGTGCTGTAGGAAATCCAGGAGGACAACTTTTATTGTAATTTGTACTGAGTGATTATACACTTAGCATTCTATTTAATAAGACAAATGTCTCTTCCACACATTAGATGTTTTTCAGTAGTGATATGTGGAAAAGCTTGTTAACTGAATGCTCATTTAACATATATAATTACAGCTGTCTGTATATTTTTAGAACAGTTATACTTAGGTGTGTGTATATTTATCTATGTATGTAAACAAATTAAATTTTTCAACGCACATATACTTTCTGTAGATCAACTGTCTTGTCTCAGTTGCTCTGCTTTGTCAGCAAACTTCAAATGAAAATATCATTATAACTTACTCTTTCTGACTAAAATGGTATTTGAAGCCATGGAAGTTAATATTTTTTTGAATCTATATACCATTTAGCAGAATGCAGTGTTTTTCCTGTACCTTAAATTAATCTCAAGTATGTGCTAACATTTTCAACTGCTGAAAAAAACCTCTATTATGTGAGCCTATGAAAGAAAGATTCTAAAAACACAAAATATTTTTAATGTTCTGACAGAAACCACTGCCTTTTAAAATTCATAGAGAATTTAGTTTAGAAAGAATCTTTTGAGGTCATCTTATCTTTTGCACAAAGCAGGGTAGGCCATGATTCTGTGACTGTCTTCTGTCCCAGTTTTCTCCCTGATTTGGTGCCTCTAGTATGCCAGAAGCAGTCACTGCAATCAGTGCAGGGCAGGTCTTCTGGCATGTCACTAGCAATCACGCACAGTCTTAAGTGACTCCTCATGTACTCCTTCTCACACCAGCTGCCCTGGTTCCTTTGCCCATTCTGTTTGAAGATCTCTTATTTCCTGGTTTTCCCTTCATGTTAAGTACGAAGCCACATGTGAGCCTGCTCCATCTCCTCTATTCACCATGAGACTGGCTACTCAGAAGGCAAGTTCTGAAGTCATCTTTTGTTTACCAGTTACAGTTCACTCATCTTGCAAATGCTGAGTCAGCTAAATGCTATTTCCACCCACACTTTTTAAAATTTAAGAAAACCACCAGCCTGCTCTGAACATGGGTTTGGACAAGGTGACATCTGAAGGTCCCTAGTAACCTAACCTAAATTACTGATATTCACAAAAGCCAATATTTTTCATATTTATATATTATGAATACAAAACAGAAAGATCAGTAGCAAAAACATTCTGGTTATGATACCATTCAGTTGCTTGAAAAAATTCATACAATTTATGACAAGTGTTTCATTAAAGATTTTTTGAAATTAGTCTTCATTTACGACTTTTATCAAGCAGTCAGGTTGGTTGTAAAAGTAAAATAATGTCAATGTTTTAATGTTTTAAGGTATTCGCGTTGTTCTCTGCCTTGTAGGTAACTGCAAGTTTTATTGTTAGAGGGTGTTTCCATGTCTGAAAAATACACACATTGGTATGTGTAAAGGGAAAGATTTTTTTTTTTTTTTTTAACAGCCCTAGCCATTGAAGTTGAGATCAGTGTTTCAGATCCAAGACTTTCCATTTTGATTTCCACTCTACTTTGATGAAATAACACATTAAACAATATTAAGAACATTATTTTTCTCCTAGTCATAAAAGTCTTCTTCTTTTCTAAGTGTACATGATCTTTGAAGTACCAGGCAGTGAGCATGGTTGTTGGGGAAAAAGAAACAAAAAGAATGGTGACAGCTGACCATAGATAAACATAGAAATAGTGGATAGAGAGAGAGATAGACAGACGGATGGACACATACGTATTTGATTCATTCAGAATGGGGAAGATTTTTTCAGATAACTTATTTTTTCTCCTCTTGGACAGGCTTTTCCACTAGATGGATATGTATAACTTCTGTGACATTTTTGTTGCTGGGCAACAGCCTGAGAGATATAAAAAGAGGAGCCAATAAAAGCAAAGTTACACTAGAACCCAAAGCAAAATATGCATATTCCTTGTGTAGTTCTTAAATATACAGTGTAATTATGCTAATCTTCCTCATTCTGTTAGTTAAAATGTTTGTCAACCAATCAGAGTTAATGTGAGGAAGATAAAATATCCATATGGCATTTTTGTAAAACATGATTATTTCAATCAGGGTGTGGGGATTCCCTTTGTACAGCTCTGTTCCAGTTCTGCCTGGAGCTGGAAAATATTCTACAGCTGTTTTCTCCTTATGGAAGAGATGTGTTCCTGTGCCTGCCAGAGGGGAAAGTCCTTCCTCAGACTTGGCATCACATCACACAAGCCCTAAAATAAAGCATTCATTAGTATCTATTAGCATCCTCAGAAACATTTTGGAATGCAAGCCATAAGTTGTGCTGGCTCTACTATTACATTTTGTTTCTTTGTGGAATTGATGCATCCTAACCTTGCCCACTTTGCTTGATCTGAAACTTACTGTAAACAAAGACTGTTTCTGAACAAGTGCTTATTATGAGACTGTAGTTACTGAAACAAAACCTACTTTCCTGGTGAAGCTGAAAAGCTGGATCCCTTTTAAGTGATTTACACTTATATAGTGCCCACTAGAATCTAATTTGAGTTTTCTAAGGCCAGACAAGCAGCTTTTTTTGAGACAAGTATCTCATGTGAGCCCACCTTCTCTTGAGGAGCAGATATATTCCTTCCACTGAATGTGCCAATGAGTGTAGTGTTGAACTATCACATTGAACAAGAAATCATAGTGCCCACATGAGCTACTGTAAAAATGCTAACTTTTGCTTATTTTTCAGAGATTCAGAGATAGGGTGAATAGGGAGATATGTCTCTTCTCAAACTTTTTTTCTACTCAGGATGTATTTAAAAAGCTGCATCAATGTAATCTTTATGAGATATTACCCAGTTTTGCCATAAAATTTTTCTACCAAAAAGTTTTCACTGTATAGAATTTAAAAAAAAAAAAAA
>WBMW01002956.1:38224-89989 GCA_013396635.1 Penelope pileata
AAAAAAAAAAAAACCTGTTACTAAAATAAAAAAAAATAATCAGTCACCTCTCTTCTTAGAATTAGAAAAGATTATTGATTCCTGCCTTTTTCAATTTGGGATGTTAGTTTGTTGAGTTGTATGCAAATAATCCAAATTATTTTTTTTTCACTGGCAGGAAATGGACTGTCACTAGCAGAAAACATTTGGGCTAATTTGAAATTTCTGTTTTTGGATTAGGTATATCTGATAGGATTTTTCATGTTTGCTTTTTCTTTCTTAGTCACCCTCATCCTTTTGTCCTTTTTTCTGTCCCCCATTTCTCCTTGTTCTACTTTCCACTATCCTTTAACACAACATTAAAAAAATGCACACTGTGACACTTTCCACCTTCTGCACAGATGTCCCTTACTGACACAGTTGTTTCATGAGTTTCAAAACTCAGTACCAAATCACCATAACTTATATTTCCACCTTCCTTACTCAGTTTCTCTTTTCCAATCAATGCATGTATATTGCACTTCAGTACTGGCTGGTCCTACAGTGCTTTCATGTTCGTGATCTCATTCAGTTACACAAATTCCCTGTTCATTTTGAAACAGCAAACAGTATCCTGATGGCTCAGCTGTAGGAGATCAGCCTTGAAAAACTATCTGGTAGAAGAACTATCTGAAAGAAGAAAAGGTGAGATGTCAGCTGACTTATACATCTGTAGTTTGAGATTCATTTTCAGTTATCAGCAATGCAGCCAAGGAAGACTGGGTGTTATACCACATGACTGGAGAACATTATCAAAACAGTGAAAACTCTCATTTATATGATTCCATAAACGTCAGTAGCAGTACGATTGTACTTGAGGAAATAAAATATATGGGTAAGTCTTTAAAAGTCAGCATATATCTAAAGACAGAGGATTTGACATCGAGTTATTTTGGTGGCAGGCTGATAGGCCATGTGTCTTAGTTTCTAACAGGAGTTACTTCTCTCAGTAATGATAACTATATACAAAACAAGTGATTGTACAAAGCAATCGCTCACCGACCACGACCGATGCTTAGCTAATCCCCAAGCAAACGGACCCTCCCCGCTCACTTCCCTTCCTTATATTACATGATGTCATATGATATGGAATATCCCTTTGGTCAGTTTGGGTCAGCTGCCCTGGTCCTGCCCCCTCCCAGTTCCCAGCTCCTTATGCCTTCTAACTGCTTCGCTGAGGACCAAAATATGTCCTTGGCTGTGTTCAACGCTGCCAGGTGTTATCAGTTTTGTTTCTCTTTTGGGAACAAAACAGCTTCATACCAGACACTGTGAGAGAAGTAACTTCTGTTAGAAACTAAGACAGCATGTGATATCATGTAGAAACTTTATACATTGCATTGCTGATGGTAGGATCTGAGAAATAAAGATTCTGAGCAGAGTTAAACAATGATTAAAGTCCAGACTTTATGTAGGCCGAAAGATCTAGACTTGGAGAAAAAGGGCGGGGACTTCTGTTTTTTAGGGGACAAGATATGCTTCCCTCTGACATGTTTTGATTCCTAAATGCATACATGCAAACAATAAATGTGTGGATATAGATTAAGTAATTTATTTTTTTCTGAGTGCTGCTCAACCCAGTCACTTAAACATTTGACACCTTTTCAATCATGTCACTCCTGAGAATATTCTTTTGTTCCCACCTTTCTATCAGGATATTTAACCAGAATGGCAGAGTATGAATCAGCTTGGAAGATAAACATACAATTTAATTATGAAAACATCAAAAAAGATTCTAGGTGGGATTTGTCATTAAAAATTTAAGAGAAAATAGCATGCATCACAAACAAAACATTTCTTGATTGGAGTTTTCAAAATCTAGCATTAAAATAGCTGTGAGATGCTGGCTTAAACTGCAAAATTTATTCTCTTGCTCTAGAAACATAAGGTTCTACATAATTCTTATCTCACCTAATGTCAATCTAGTACAAGGTAGATGCCAGTAATTTCAGTGGCAAATTCTCTTAGCTTGCAAGTATTTTTCAGTGTTAGTCGACTTGTAGGATTCTGCTTAATATGCACCATCATAAACTTCAGTTTATATATCTTTCAGTTATGCTGTGAATGTATAAATAGGCAAAGGAAACATAACGCACTGAAAATCACATTCTGCTTAATGTCAACAACTGCTTAGTAGGCTCCTTTACAAGCTTATTTAAATCATATCTTGCAATGTATAACAATTTTTTTTCTGTGAGCGAAGTGGAACTGTATAATTACTCTTGCTAAGTGAGTGCAACAGAACTCCTTGACATTCTTAGGAATACTTTCCTTTTCAGAGATTTGCATTATAGTTGCCATGGACAGCAATGTGTGCTTGCCACCAGTAGTTAATCTTTAGTTTTTTAAGCCTCCTCTTACAAACATTTGATTCTATACAAGCAGTTTTACACTCAATCTGTTGGAATGTAAGGGCAAGCTACCAGGCAGCTGTAAAACAGAAAAGAAAACACCATGCTGACCCCATGAATACTTGTGCTACCTTGCAGTTTACTTGACCTATTTTCCTAAATACCTCATCCTGATTATTATCACTCATCACACTTTCTCTCATATTTATAGAACAAAAAGACAAAAATTGAAACTGTAGGTGTTCTTCCCCGATGTTTTATGATACTGTATAGCAAGATTAGAAATATTCTCAAAAAGGCACATGTAGTTGGTATGATCTTTGTCTCTCTCTTCTTCTCACCTCACATATGCACATTATACATATCCTATATAGATACACATATACATATGTGTATGTATACATACCTATAAACTCCAGTTTTGTATGTCCATTGAAAGATAAATGTTCAAGTAATGCAAGTTGGTCCTCAAGCAATGTTTACTCTACGTAAAGGAAGCCTATTGGAGGTAATGGCATTAATGTTTTACACTGTCAGAAATACAATCATTTAAGTAGTGAATTTATATATAAGAAAATAGATTTTTTTCACAGAATCTGAGACTGACATAAGAACATACTATTTTTTTATGAAAATTTTATTTTTCAAACAGATTTTTTTTATTTACTAAAGGAGAAAAAATATTTTTTTCTCTGATACTTTTTACTTATGTAATAATTTTTACATTTAATTGCTTTTATTTAAATTATTGATTGTTCTTTGAGTCTGTGATGCTATTTCTGCTTTGCTTGTTCCCTACTAATTGTCAGGAGAAAAAACAAACTGTTAGACAATGAAATGCTCAGAAGATATAAATGGGAAGAAGGAAAACAAATTACATTAATCTTTTGGAAAAATATAGTTTCAAAATTTAACTTTAAAAAATAAATCCTCTTTCAAAAAAGATGAAAATGTCTTTTCAGTTTTGATTCATGAAAACTGTATTTTCTGTCCTCAACCAACTGTATTTAACATGTTCACAAAAAGTTGGAGGTATAATGCTTTACTGAGATAAGGCTGTGACAACTTTATTTTTAATCAATTCTAACACTATATTACACTGAGCACTTTTACTTTATAAAGTCTTCAAATAATTTACTTAAATCTAAGCTTCTGATTTTAGTTGGAGCAAAGAGTTATTCCTTAATGTTATGGCAGTATTTGTTGAAACACACAAACAGTGATTTCATGTCAACTAACTCTTTGCTGCTGTAACTGAAATAAGTACTACTTTACATGATTGAATTTAAAAACATGCTTTAGTCAGAAAGCCCAGTGGCTGAGGATCATCTCTTGGTCCCCTCTGCTCAGCTGCTTGCTCAACACAAATCTGCAGCCCTGTAACACAGCACTGACGTTGCTAATAATGGGCCACAAGCACTGGTACTGAGTTTGTAAGGCCTTACGGATGAGATGAACTCCTGAACTTCTCTTGACCTGCCTGAAGCTTCATTTTACTTGGTTTAGCTGTGACAGCAGTTTTGCTAATTGATCAGGTGTCCTAGGCTAGTTTGTCTTACTTTTGTTTTGGTGATACAAGCAGGGTTTTACATAGATGATAATCACAAGCAGTTGTTCTGTTCAGAGCGAGGTATTTACAACTAACAGAAGGATGCAGGACACAGCCCTGATACAACAGCAGAGGCCTGGAGAAGCAGAGTGTGGGGCACCGTGCTGAGGCACATGGGTGTGGAATGGTCAGAGTCTCTGGATGGCTGTGGCTACACAGAGCTCATGCACCATCCCTTACAGAAATGCAGACCTGGATGAAACTGGTTTTAGGAATGAAAAAGACAACAGAGTGATAGCATCTAGCCTGTGTAAATAGCACCCTATATGGCAAATTCAGGTATAACACAAACCCAGGGAGAAACAGAAAGGTGTAAATGTGTGTTAGCAAACATACAAAAAATTACCCAAAATGGATCCTAGCAACAGTCATTGATATCATACTCCTGCCAGAAAAGGATGCCAGATGCTGAAGACAGTCCCTTACACCTTTCCCCAGCTGACCTCAGGACGCAGAGAAGTGGGAGAGTGAGCATAGCTCCAGAAGTGGTAGACGTGTGTAACTATTTTAACTGCATTATTTTTCTTTTTCTGAAAAGATTAGATCTAGACTAACAGTGATTCTTGTATTATGCTAAGAAAAGTATATTGGGTACATATATATATTATGTACTTCCTTTTCAACCATAAAAAATCTTTACCATAGCAACAAAGAAGTATCGAACCATTTGTAGGAAATCTTGATGTTATCTGAACAAAAATTAGTGCTTTACTGAACTGATGGCAGCACATTTTATGAAGCAGAATTCTCTCTTTAGAAGATAAACAAACTCAGATGTGTCAGCAAGTAAATTTTCTATTGATCTGTTGTTTTTCTAAAGTGAAGATATCACTGAAAGGAGCAGCAATCTCAGGCCAAATTTGTTTTACAAATGTTGACTAAGAAAATTTGTTGATGCAGAGTATCTGATGAAGTGGAATTCATTATGAAATTAATTCTGGTGGGAAAAAATACTAGTAGAGATTATATAGGGACAAATTTTAAATTAAAAAATAAAAATAGCTAGGCCCTTTTCACGTAGAGGCGTATCTGTGTATTGGATGTTGAAGAAAACGTTTCTTTTGCTTTGACCTTTCCAGGTGACCTTTCCTTTTTTTCTTATCCTATCAAAACATTCCACATCATCAAACTGCTCTTTTAAGGTACTTGACCTAGGTCCCTTCATCCTCCTTAGAGTCTACAAAATACTCTCCTGCTTCCCTAAATATGATAAATATTTGCTAAGCCTTTGGTACATCAACAATGTTGTTCTCTTTTAGGTTCTAGTTTCCATCTTCCACATTTTTTTATTTCTGGTCTGTTTTTGACTTCCATTCTCTCATTCAATTGTTTTATTCCCACTTGTAACTTTTTACTACTCCATCACTTTTGGTTGTCCTATTTTTTTCCTCTTTGGCAGATCTCTACACTTACAGAGTTGTCCATGGAAAACTGCTATGACGTTTTTCTGTTTCGTCATATCTCCACGTTTGGACAGACTTGCGCTAAAATGTTGTTGCAGAAAAATCTGTTATGATTGCAAACTAAGCATTCACTTGACTCACAGATTTTCAAGGCAACAAAATTAAAGTTTTTGGAAAATCTGTCCATTAACTATTAAAGACTTAGGATGTCATATGGTAATGGTAATGGTCTATTAGATATTTCATCTACTAAAGTCAACAGGGTACCATTCTTTCCACGAGACCCCAAAACAGTTCTTTGCCTCAAGACACTGGGCACCAAGGGACTCACTGCTGCCCTTAGCTCTACACACTGTGCTCAGGTGCTGGAGGGTGAGGACATGCCCTGCCTGTGCCTGGGTTGCCCCAGCTCCTGGCTCCTCCTCAGGGCAGCATCCTCCCTGTCAGCTGTGTCTGGTCAGACCATCTGTTAGGATACATCATATTCTCCTTTTCTTCTTGTCCTTCCTGTTCAGTAACTCCTGTGTTTTTTTCTTCTTGTTTTTGATCAGATTAAATGTGTGTGTGGAGGAAAACAACACACTTGAAAGTTAATTCTATTATTGTTTTTAAAATGCTTGGAGCGTATGTGGATTCTCAGCTGAAATTAAGATGGGGCACAGCTCAATTTTCCCTTCTGTTCATCTTGCAAATTAATATTTTATAAAGAATATTTTGAGTGAAGCAAAACTCCAGTTATGAGGGAGATCATAACACTGGGATTTTTTAATTAAAAAAAAAAGGAAAACTTAAGTTATATAACCTGTATTTCTTCCTAAATTTTTCTTAATATAAATCAGATTTTTAAATATCTAATATACAAATTAAATGTTCATCTAATGTTTCTAGATATTAATCCTGCAATTAATGAATGTTTACATTATATTTAATTATTGAAATTGAAATATTTACTGGAATGTTACTGTGGGCTTGCTTCAAGAACCTGTGACTAAAAGCTCTCAGACTCTGGAAACGCGTTAAAAGGTTTATTGTACTGTTTGTGCTGTGCAAGCTCTTCTCCATGAGGTTTAAAACATAACAAGATCTTTAAGATTCAGAACAAGAGGAAGGTGATCTTACAAATGCTTCATACAACCTGCAAAAGAGCAAGCAAGCATCTAATTACGGGTGATGAAACAAGGAGCTCCAGAGATAAAAACCAATTTCTTATAAAATTCATAGTCTGAGTACTTTCAAGAGTTGCTCAGGCTAGGTCTTCTCTGCCAGTGAGTTTTCAATGTTGTTTTTTTTTGTCCACACAAAATTCAGAGCTCTTCTTCTGGTTTTGCTGTGTAGTTTTTTAGGGTTTGTTTGTTTTCTGGGCGGAGGAGGACAGTGAAAGGGAAGAAAATGTCCAGATTTAGAAGGTAGACAATGTTCTTAATCCATGTAAAAATCTTCATAAATCAGCAGAACTTTATCAGTTTCAAAATAATAGGTCTTGGCAACTCTAGAGAACACCTTTATTCCTGAACATTCATTTACGTTGCCATATGTTTATATAATTGTGAGAATGCTAGAAAAATATCTTCTTCTACCGCAAAGAATCAATCTCATCTACAGGAAAAGCCTCCCACAGGGCAAATGCTTTGGTCACTCAATTTTATTAAGGTTGTTGTATGCTTTCTTAATTCCTTCTACATCAATGGAAAACTTAAAGGCCAGTGAAGATGGCCAGTGAGGCCAGTGTAATTCTGATTTTTATTCAAAACACTGCATAACTTCTTTGAAGTTATGAGTTGCTAAGAAGATTAACCATGATAGTAAAAGTTCCTGCTAACGATGGATGCAAGGTAGTTTCCTGTTATAAGATTTCATTATTGTAGGCTCTTTTGAAAGGTAAATACCGGAAAAAAACAAAACAACGACAACAAAAAACCTGAACAAATCCAGAACATTTAAAGATAATTGTGGAATATGCCTTGGATGAAGATTTGGGAAATGGTAAACAGACTAGGTCTTAGAGAATTTCTGCATGGGCTGGCTCTGGTGTTGGTAATTCCAATGCTTGCTTCCAGACTAGGACTGCAAAACAGCCATAAGAAGAAATTTGATCTACAGCTAAATAAACGAATGAATGAAACCTGCTATTCTAAGCTATCTAGCCAAAAAAATAAAAATAGCGCAGCAGTATTCTCTTCCTCTCTTTTCTGTCATGCCGTCGTACTATCAATATCTAATTACTTCCAAGCAGACAGACCATAATGTACTGTTCTCAAAATCTGACAGAATAATACTCAAGTTTTATGTTATTTTTATTGTAGTTATTTTTCCCCCTTCTATTAATGTGTTCTGTGAATTCGTCAATGAGACTTCTCTTTAATGGCAATTCTTGTTCTTTTGCTCACGAAGGACAACCTACCATTTTCTAAAAGAATAAAGATTTGGACATTTGTCTTTTTCTTACATATTTACTGGGTAAGAATGGATGTTGAAGAACACATACAGCCAATAAATAAAGAGGATCAAAATTGCCTTTTAGTTTAGATAAATCTAGAGAGTAAATGAAACGAGCCTTTCATTCAATGATATAATATGAAAGGAGAAATAGGTATATTTTTTGTCTTTTTTCGAGTCTCTGTCTGACTGTATAAAGGATACAAAAGCTCAATGGAAAAAGGTTAATCTTGTTTTCACCTAACTGTGTAAGCACTTCAAATGCCAGTGTTTACCCCTAGAGAGCCTGAAACCTGAGTGTTCACATCATAGAAGCACAGTATCATAAAAAGGATTAGGCTGGAAAGGACCTTAAAGATCACCTAGCTCCAACTCCCCAGCCATGGGCAGGGTTGCCACCTACCAGATTAGGCTGCCCAGGGCCCCATCCAAACTGGCATTGAACACCTCTGGGGATGGCGCATCCACAACTTCTCTGGGCAACACTTTCCAGCAACTAACCATCCTCTGAGTAAAGAATATTGCCCTAAGATCTGATTTAATTCTCTCCTCTTTTAGCTTAAAAACATTCCTGCTTGTCCTATCACTATCAGACTGTGTAAAAGTCTGTCTCCCTCCTCAATATAAGCTTCTTTTAAGCACTAGAAGGCCACAATGAGGTCTCCCCAGGTCCTTCTTTTCTCCAGTCTGAACAAGCCCAGCTCCCTCAACCTTTCTTCATAAGACAGGTCCTCCAGCCCTCTGATCGTGTTTGTGCCCTCCTGTGGACCCACTCCAACAGCTCCACATCTTTCTCGTGCTGGGGTTCCTAGGCCTGGATGCAGTACTCCAAACAGGGCTTCAGGAGGGCAGAGTGGAGAGAGACGTTCACCTTCCTCTCCCTGCTGGCCACTTCTCTTTTGATAGTTGGCCTCTTGGGCTGCAAGTGCACCCTTTTGGCTCACATGCTTTTCATCCATCAGGACTCCCAAGTGCTTCTCCACAGGGCTGCTCTCAAGGAGTTCTTCTCCCAGTCTGTAGGCATATCTGGGATTGCCCTAACCCAGGTGCAGAACCTTGCATTTGGCCTTGTTGAATCTCGTTATATTCACTTAAGCTCACTTCCCAAGCCTCTCTGGGTCCCTCTGGATGGCATCCCTTCCTTCTGTTATATCAACTACACCACTCAGCTTCATGTTGTCTGCAAACTTGCTGAGGGTGCACTCGATCCCTCTGTCTATGTCATTAATAAAGATGTTAAAGAGCTCTGGTCCCCACATGAGCCCCTGAGGGACACCACTAGTCATTGGATTCTACCTGGACACAGTGCCCCTGACCACAATGTGTTTTCCTGCTTTTTCCTGGATGCAGCTAAATGAAGCAATAAAACATAAGTAACTTTTATATATATAAATGAAATATTGCTAATGGTTACCTTTTCAATAATTGGAAAGGATAATTAACATCTTAAAGAGGAGTAAAACCAGAAATCATCCATTTTTATGTTATTCTTTGCTATTGCTATAAAATCCTTCCAAAATGATCTTCTGCATGTAAGACTGGTTTGAGGCAAAACCAATTCAATAACAAAAGAACAAAAAAACAGAACTAAAGAAACAGTCAAGTAGAACTTCTGTTACATGTATGTAAAGATAAATTAACTGTAACACAAGTGTGTCTTTTAAGTACATTAAAGGTTAAAAAATAACTCATGCAAAATCTTTCTGTAACAAATAAAAGCACATCAACAAATTGATTTTGTCCTTACATCTCATTGGCCTATTTCTAATGACAGATTGTGGTGAGATTGGGATGATTAGAAAGTAATGCAGACTATTTAGGTTCTCCAAGGCTATCAGCAGCACTGCAAATGTGTTCTTTAGTAGAGCAGGGGGTCTTAGCGTACAAGCCAGGTCCTGAAACTGAGGACACCCCAGGGTAGTGATAGGACAAACAGGAATGGTTTTAAAATAAAAGAGGGAAGAATTAGATTAGATGTTAGGACAAAATTCTTTACTCAAAGGATGGTGAGACACCGGAGCTGACTGCCCAGAGAAGTTGTGGATGACCCGTCTCTGGAGGTGTTCAAGGGCAGACTGCATGGCGCCCTCAGCAGTCTGATCTAGTTCCTGATTTAGTGGTTGGCAATGCTGTGCACAGCAGAGGTTTCTAACTTGATGATCTTTAAGTTTCCTTCCAACCTAAGCCATTCTATAATTCTGTGGTGTGTACCTTGTCCATTCTCAGTACTTGTATTTTTTGGCCAAAAAAGCAAGTCATATTTAATTGATGACCAACCATTCTTTTCTCTGTCTTCTGCAGAATCTCTGATGTTGGCTGGTTCACATCTTTTTGAAGTGTGGTATGCAGCCAAAGTAGTCCAGATGTATGTAGGACACATTTCACTTTTATTTATTCACAACCCTTTCAACTGTTCCTCCCTTCCACTTTGGACCATTTTGTTATCTACTGGTCACAAATTAGATCAGATTTTTTTTTTTCTGATCATCAGAATGTTCTTGATTTTATGGTCAGCTTGCAATTCAATCATGCACCTCAATCCCTTTACTGAATATCTATGCTCTACGAAGTTCCTTACTGCTACTTGAATTTGCCTGAGTGGCAAGACCTTGTTGGTTCCTCTGTTAAAGAATATCATATATTTTTCATATCATATGTCATTAATTTTTCAAGTTCATTTTAAATCCCAAATTCTCTCTCTTATATGAACTTTTCTTCCAAAGTGATGTAGCTCATGAGTTGAATAAGCACATTGTATCACTCTAGTTTTTAATGAAAACATTGAAAACAATGAAAACCTGATTCTGATTGATAATCTTTCATTTTTAATAGTAAAACTCTGTTGGTGACTCAGATTTCAAATGAGTTCACAGCACAGTACATTATTTTCAGCTGGACTATGCTTCCTCATTTGCACATAAGTGTGTGATATGTCAAAAGCCTTACTAGCATGAAAAATGACATCTGCTACTTCTCTTCTATCCATAATCCATAGTGCCATGTCAGAGAAGGAAATCAAATTGGTTTGAAAGAGCTTTTTTCTTGACAAGTCCATGTTAGCTGCTTCATTCCTTTTAAAAGATATCATTTTCCACTCAGTTTCTATTTTCTTAACTGGTGATTTCATGACATCTCAGTTGTTTTCTAATTATTGCAGAAATATGGGTACAGAATAAGCCTGAAATGCTTATTTTTAAAAGTGAAATAAGACATTTTCTAGGTTTTTTAGCAGTTAGAAAAGGAACATGTATGCAAATTTCCAGCATATATCTGTTAATGCTTTTTTGACTGCTCTGCAACATAATCTATGAAATGCTGGATAGTGGAAATTAACAACACCATATTTTTATCATTTTTTTTACTATTTTAATTTTTTGACACTTAACATCCAGCATCATCTATAAAAACAAGATATATAATCTGTGAATATATTATTGGATATTCCAATGTGAACAGTATGAATAAAAATATTGATTTCCATGAATCTGAGTTCAAGGATTAAAACCAGATGTTTTCTGTAGGTGTCATCATTTCTCATTTCCAAGTGTGAAAATAATTATTGAAACAATTATTAAGAACAGAAATAGAATTCCAAAGACAAATTCTAGGTAATTTTCCATATTAATACAATAATCAATGACTATCTAATTATACGATGTTGTTTTGAAAATGCCATCAAAAAGATAATTTCACTGATAGCACATTATATTTTATTGATAAATTAAAAATTATCTTGTCTATTGTGCATGATGCACTGAATATCTGCATGTTATTATAGCGTCCTCCTCATGGAGGATCACTGTAACCACATGCTCACACTGGGCAAATTCAGTGTTTCATGGGAAAAATAAATCCATGCTATTCAATAATTAGAGGAAAAAAGTGTACCTGAGAACAAGGCACTTGACATTAATTTTATTTGTAGCTTGCAACAAGTCATGCAAATATAGAAGAAAATCAAGGACCTATTGCAAAAACAATAATTATTTGCTAGGATGGTATTTCTCTTGCTCTTTATTGATTGTTTATGCTATTAAACTTAAATAAAGTTTTCCTGAAAAATTTACCTGTGTCTTACAGGAATATGAAAAAATTAGTCCTTAAACAAATGGCTTGGTAATTTGTGGACAAGTCTAGATAAAGCAGTCAGATTTGAAAGTGAACTAGTTGATTAAGAAACCGTCAGAAAATCTCAAATGTATTTTTATTGTGCCTATCAGGTATCTAACATTTGGCAAGTGACTTAATTTTTTTGTGTTGCTTTCTTCATGCTGCCTTCAGACATAAGAGCAGTCCAAAAATCCATTTATTATTGTGTCCTCCTACTGACAGTGGTCAAAACATATGCTTAGGGTAGAGTATAAATACAGGGCAATCATAAGGTGTCACTTCCCCAGCTTTAACTGTCAATAATTTATATCTCAAATGTAATTTTAAATCTCTTTAATTATCATCTATCACAAGGCATGATTCTTGTTACTTAGCATGTTTCAGAATTCCTGGCCTTAGTTTTTGTTTCCTTCATGTCCTTATACTTATGTGATCAGCATATGATTTCATCAGTTTCACTGCTATTTTCTAACCACATTTATTAACATGTTGTAATCTTATTTATTAGAAGTGCCTCAGATGGATTTACAGATTTATCTTCTCTGTCCAATTGTGAACACTACGTGCAGAAAAACACTACTGCAGAATTTCTAGCCACTAATAGAGCTGCAAATTTGATATATTTTGCTGAACCACATTTTTTAGTGATTGCAGCTTTCTCCATTAGGAGGTTGGATTGGTGCTTTTACAGCGCCTGATAGCTGTATTGTACTTAAAACCATAATTTTAGGTAAGACTGTAGCATTACTCATTGCAGTTAGCCAATTCGTATTCTTTAACATTTGTTGTTTCGTGGGGTTTTTGTTTGTCCTTCACGTATGACCAAACAGATTTAGAAAAAGCTAGAAGGATAAGATGCGTTTCATTGCATCATTTCAAAGCACCTTTGAAAATATTAGAACAATCATAAATATAGGCCCAATATGATGTCACAGTTGTTGTGGTTTAACAAAGCAGACAGCTAAGCACTACACAGCTGTTCACTCACTCCGCCACAGTGGGATGAGGGAGAGAATCAGAAAAAGATAGAACTTGTTTTCGGATAAAGACAGTTTATTAGGACAGAAATTGAAGGGTAAATAATAGTAACAGCAATAATAATAATACAATATGCAGAGCAAGTGATATGCAATGCTATTGCTCACTGCTGGCTGACTCATACCCAACTTGTCCTCAAGTAGCAGCAGCATCCCATGACCAACTCCCCTGTCTTTATTGTATTAGCATGATGCCATATGTTGTGGAATATCCCTTTGGCCAGTTGGGGTCAGCTGTCCTGATTGTTTCTCTATCCAGCTTCTTGTGCACCCTCAGCCTTCTTACTGGTGTGGCAGCACGAGAAGTTGAAACTTCATTGACTTAGCAAAAGCACTGCTCAACAAGTAAATATTGGTGTGTTATCAACATTATTTTTCTCCCAAATACAGAAAATTCACTCTATCTCAGGCAAAACTAGAACGTAGTTCAGTCACCATTATTAAACATCTTACAGTATTGTAGGCATTAGCTGTCCTGGATATTTTTTCACAATCTCTTTTTTGTAGTCAATTTTGAGCCTCCCTAATGTAGTATAATGTTTCCTTGAATTTATGGTAAACGTTTCCAACTGATGATCTTCCAAGAAGCAAGAACATGATGAGAATATGAGAAACCTCCTATAGTTTCAAAAAAATTTACAATACAGAATTTCTTTTTAAACCACCTCTCTTTGCTTTGTTATTGACAATTTAGATTTTCCTCCAAACACATATATATACATTTTATTTTTAATAAAATATGCAATATGACCAATTATTTGGAAAAAACAGCAAATTACAACATGCATTTTCAATTGCTATACATTTAGTGAGCAATGTCATCTAAAGGAAGGAGCTGATATTGATTAAAGGTAATCAATTCTGGTGGGAAAGTCAGTATTTATATAACTTTTAAAAAAGTCAGCTTTAAACTAACAATGGCTAAAAGGTGAAGACAATATAATTACAGTATAAATGCTCAGATTTCATTTCCATCTAAGTCATTAATGAAGCCTTTAGAATCCATTTCTTGTTGATTACATTCTCTTCTTTTTATAATCCAATTTGATGGCAGCTTTAGGCCTTTCAGACATGGATACGTGACATCTGAGTGTCAGGTAAATGTCAATGAAATCAATCTTTTGTATTTCCTGTTAAGATTATCTGATAGTGGCGGTTTGTAGACCTAACATTCAGTCAATAAATAAATAAAGACCCAACAAAAATAGATAGTACTGTAAACGCAAAGTATTCAAATAACAAAAGTAAGAACCTCCTGAATAAAAAGTCCTGTAACTCCCTGTCCCGCTCCGATTATCGGAGTGAGGGGAGATTCTGTAACATACCCGGAGTGAGATTAAGACGCAAACGAGGTCAAATGTTGTCCGACCAGTTTAATAGGAATTCTGGTCAGTGAGGGAGATGGGGATGGGGAAACAGGCGATAGTAAAAGATAGGAAGTAAGAGCAAGGGTTACATATAGAAAGTGGGGACAGTCACCACCATGGATCCCACGCCGTTCTATCAGACCAGGAGTATCTTCAGGACCGTCTGGGAGCGAGGGAGCGCGGGTGCAGGAGGAGCAGCAGCAAGCAGGCATCAGGCCGTCAGGTCTCAGGCAGCAGGCACCAGGTGAAGCAGGAGCAGACATCAGGAGAAGCAGACGTCAGGCATCGTCAGGCATCAGGCCATCAGGCAGNGTCTGCAAGCCTTCGGGAAGGTGGGCAAACTTTGAGACAAGAGAGTTCTCACAGCAAACTTTGAGACAAAAGGTTCCAAAACATTCTCTTACACCCCCAACTTTAGAACAATGAACAACAGAGAATTTTTGGTGATTTTCACACACACTTGAAGAGTTAGGATACATTTCTACAGCATTTTTCACTCTAACATTGAGAACTGGAAATGTCAGTAGGTGGTTTTTGTTTTCTGCCTCTTCACAGGAGGCAAGATCCATGACTATGCCGAGTGGGTGCCACAGCTTGTCAAGAGCACAGACTGTTATCCACTGTTGCTCTTTCATGTGGGAATGAGTGGCACTGGGAGCCAGTACATGAGCAGAATCAAAGTTTATAAAGTCCTGGGAGCACTAGTGAAAAACAAAGGTGGAAAAAAAGTTTGCATGAAAAGACCTGTCCTGATTCAACAATGTGCCCTTTCGAAAAAGAAAGCTAATGGTATCTTGGGCTTTGTTAGAATTAGTGTTGGCAGTAGATCAAGAGATGTGATCCTCTGCCTTTGTTCAGCACTACTGAGGCCACATCTGGAGTACTGAGTGCAGTTGTGGTCCCCCTAACGCGAGAGACATGGAGCTACTGGAGAAACTGCAATGAAAAGCTATTCCAGTAATAATGGGTAATAATGATTAAGATGACTTGAATAGCTCTCCTCTGAGGAAAGACTGAGAGAATTGGGTGGTTGTAGTGTGAAGGTATCTTATCAATGTATGTAAATACCTGAAGAAAGGTATCTAAAAGATAGAAGTCGCCAGCCTCTTTTCAGTGGTGCCCAGTGGCGGGACAAGAGGCAATGAGCACATACTGAAATACAGCATTCTCTATCTGAACATCAGGAAACACTTTTTTATTTTATGCATGACTGAGTTCTGGCACAGATTGTCCATAGAGGTTGCAGAATCTATATCTATATACATTGTTGTTATTGTTACTAAATCATATTTACTGCAGCAATGCCAAAGTAGCTGTCAAGACTGAATTCTCATCAGTCTAAGTAATATAAATGAAGAACTATGGACAAGCCCTGGTGCAAACAATTTATAATTTGCACAGCACAGTCATAAAATTTATACCTACAAACAATATCATATCTTTTCCCTTTCCTTTCACAAAGAATAATGAAGTTTTCAAATGTCTGCAGAGAATAATAATAATCCACAGAAATTGAAGCATTTAAAATTATAACAGCGTTGTAAGAATACAGCTGTTTTCTGAATTAATATTGAATTTAATTTTATTCTGGACTCAAGTGTGGTGGAATATACGTAAAATTTCCTTTCTGAATTTATAACTAGCTTAGTTTTCTCCATACTAAGCAATACAAATTATCTTGCATTGATAAGCTAAATATTCAGTTCTAAATCTTTGAGTTGTAAAATTCTTTGAGCACAGAGAGAAACCTGATTGCATGTAGGCAAGAATAAGAAAATATAATAATGTCTTTTGCAGAAAAACTGTAAAGATCATATCTTCAGACTTTGAAAGAACAACTCTCTGTCTTGTAACGTGATACCAATCACATAAATAACAAAGGTCTATTTATTTGCCAAACAAAATAAATATATATATATGCAGAGAAGTAAAAACATAAATTGTTGTTGTTTTTTGTTTTTTGTTTATTTTTCAATTAGATGTTACTCTTCCCATCACATCTTAGGATAGAGATGTCTTTCTCCAGTGAAGAATATAGGCCACTGTTGATTGGATTGACAATGATTTTAAGGAAAATTTTTATCTTTAAATTGCGCGTGAGCAGGTGTCATATGTTAGCACTGATTTCCACAGGAAATGGTGCAAACATTGTATTTAGCTAGAAAATCTTAGAATATTCAGAGAAATGCATGCAAACATTTTCTTTACAAGTCTAGACACTAATGTTTTCCATAAAATATGGTAAGAAATTTTTAAAAATCCCATTATTTCTCTGAAGTTTTGTCCTCATTAGTATATAACCCTAGATAATTCACATCAAGGATACAAGATTTAAGTGATTCTGTGTTTAAGCCACAAGGAGACACTTAGGGTTGGATTTTCATTTGCCCTGTAAATTCTGTTCATGCCTGCAGAATTCCCACAAGGAAAAATGCTGCAATATTTAATTCTCCTGCCTGTAGCTAATCAGAGAATTAGAAGCCTAGCTTGTGAATACTGTCAGCCATGATCTCTATCTTCACTCTTAATTATAAAATTAATTATACTAAAAAAATAATAATAATCAGATTTAAATTCTTATAAGAAGTGAACCTACCGTAAAACTGCTTTTATTTCATTAAACCAAAGCAATAACAACAAATTGGAAACCGTAATGAGAGTAAGGATATTGTATGAAAATAAGAGACTATTTTATATGAATTTATAGTGATTGTTTTGAACAACAATGTTTTTCATTCTTAAAAAGTATTTGAGAAGTTATGACAAAAAGATTTATCGGTGGCTCAAAGAGCTGCAGTAGAAGCTGGAACTCTTGAAAAGCCATTTTGTATTTATAGTTTCCTGAAGCTGCAGTTTTCTTTCTAATTCTGAAAATGTGGACTTCAGTATTAACATCTGAATACAGGTGCAAACTTTCTGTCTTCTATTTTGCATCTGCAAAGTCTTACTCTATATAAAAATGTTAGCACGTCACGTATACGAGAAACAGTGACCTTTGCATTACTTCTATCAAATTCTAATATTACCAGGTCAGTACTCCTACACCTAAATCCACACAAGACAGCTGCCAGCCTATCGACTAAGGATACTTTATTGTCAATGAAACAGGCACTGTAATTTTTAGTGTCTCCTCATCTGAAACCCACTAGAACACAAGAAGGATGAGACTAGTGTGCATGTCTAGAAAATTATACTATTTCTATCCAAATTATTCTATTTATTTATTTATTTTTGTGGAAGCACAATGCAATCCCAGATCTAAAGGGAGTTCCAGAGGCAGTAATATGGAAAGAATGCACTTTGCCTGGAATAATAATTAAAAAAAAAAAATACCAAGGAAAGTTAAGGTATTCCTCTAAGATAGGACAGATCTGGTTTCAGCCCTTACCGCACTGACTGCTTGAAAAAAAGCAGAGCAGCAGGATGTTTTTCAGTACAGCCCCTTAACTAAAAGTTTATTCAATATAGACACAATTATATCTCTTGAAATTTACAACATTTCAAATTTTCATGACTATATAATGTCAGGCTCCAAACAGGAATTGGAAGTCTCTTCTTGAACAACTCTCTTACAATTCATTGTGGAATTAGTGGGAAATATGCTGTGAAGGCAACTTGGAGGATTACTGGCAGCATAGCAAAGGCCAGCAAATGATCCATATTCTCTTGGATCATTTCTTTAGTCACCTCTGTATCTAATATATTCTCTAAAATCCCTTACTTATAGCTAATGTTTTGCATTTTCTTTCTTTCTTTCCTTTCTCTCTTTCTTTTCTTTTCTTCCTTCTTTCTTTTCTTTTCTTTTTTTTTTTTTTTTGCATTCCCACAAGGATTCAAAGTTTTTAGATACTTTTCAATTCTCTCAAACTAGCACATATACATTGCAATGTTTATGCAAATAAGGAAGCAAAGAAACTTTTAGATAAATGATTTTGCCCTTTTCTATTCCTTGTGTTATCTTAAGTGCTGCAGATAAAATGCAGTTTTTGTTCATAGGGATATTTATATAAGTTGAGCGGAATGCCTGGTGGTTTCAAGGAGTAGCAATACAATCCAACTGGAAAAGTAAAGTCAACTATTTGACTCAAAGTGCATGAAGTTGAGTTCATGCACGATGGTTTGTAGGACTGGGGCTTAGCATAAAAAACATTGTTGAAATGCAAATTATGAACATTGGCTTAATGGGAAGAACTTTTAAAGAAAATGTAATTTTAATTTAGCATCTTTCCTTAGTGTTAAAAAATTGTTGTTCTTCTCAGCATACAAAGATTGTTGCATAATTTGTAATTTATAAATCAGGACTGCAGGTGAAGTCTGAGAGAGGTAACTGTCATTTACACTCACGTCGTTTAAATAGAACTCACTGGATTATGTACAACACTTTTGGAGGTTTTATTGTTGTCTCAGTATAGTCACCAAATAAGAATGTATTTTAAGACCTAAAGTCTAGTGTTAGGGAAAACGACCATATTCATTGTAGTTATGAGAAAACAATTGCAAATATTTATTATATAACTCTTGCAGAGTGCAGCAGTGGTACAAAAGAGTTCCTGTTGCCCTGATCTGGAGTGGCATTATCAGTCATCCTGTTCCTCCCATATTAGTCAAAGCCATAATACCAACATGCTGAACCATGGATAAGGGAAAAAAGACACAACTGGATTTTGCTACAGAGTCTCCCACACACATACACCCATGTGACACGCATGCATACTTGTATGTATATGTATATACAAAGACAGTTACTTAATCTCTGATAACAATGCAAGATATTTATCTCTGATAATGTTTTAATAACTAGTCTCTTGAAGAGACCTTTTCTTCTTCTATTTACATTACATAACATAAAATATTTTATAAAATTCTAAAGGTATTTCTCCCAAGCTATACTTGGGATATTATGCTCATCCTGTTCCATTCCACAGATCTGAGTCTCACTCTTCCACATTTGATACAAAATTTTGGCCAGAATCAGATGAAATGTAAACAGAATCATTTCGATTTTGTTTACATTTCATACATGAGGGATGATTTTCATTTTAAATTTCAGTTGCAGCCAAATTGATTATGAAAATAGTGGATGAGTGTTTATGGTGATAATTATGTTATTTGTTGGCAACACTGTAAAGGGTGGTCTGGTACCAAGAGTACAATAGGTATTTCAGGAACCTGTACACAAAGAGTTACAGCTTTGAGGAAAGACGTCTGAAGCTTTCTGAATTTTCTCAAGCTTGGCCTAGTAATGCACTTCAAATTTTCCCCCAAAAAACTTTTTTGTATCATCATCTTTTTTCTTGAGTGATAGCTTGTTAAAATTGATTCAAACAGTCTAGGTCAACTGATAAGTTTAAATAGTCTTAGACCATTGGATTTTCTTTTAAATGACATCATTTATCTTTTTTAATTCAGCCTACAAATTTTAGTGATAATAAGGCTAAGTGGCTAGGTACCACAGCAGCTTTGCCTTCATTAATCATCATCCTCCCCAATACTGCTTTGTAGATCCAGCAGCAAAGTCCAGTGACTTGTGTGGGTTAGAAAGCCTCTCACACGAAATTCAGTGCCAAAAAACCTCAGTCACATATATCTTCCTAGGTACGTCTTGCTAGCCCACATTACTTACTTGATTCATTTATTTACAATAAAATGAAATCATTTGAATTGCTATGTCATTCCTTAGTTATTCAGTTTCACACAGCTGTGAAACTTAGAGATATAGATACACCTTGTCTTCATCATTATTGTGCAAAACTCCCAACTAATGCATCCACTTGCTATTATTTCCTGCAGAGATAATGGCTTCTGAATACAGCAGCACAGTGTGAGAATCTGCAACCAAACAGCATAATTTGAATGCCTGCTAGCAAGAAAACAAAGCTTGTTGCTACTGTAAAGATGGCTTATATTTACAAGTTTTCCATTTGTGACACCTTATTTTTGGGAATAAAAGCTACTCAGAAACACATCTATATAAAGCAGTAAACTGAAGAACCTGAAGAAGCAGCAGGTTGAAGTATTGGTTTTGATAGAAAGCTAAACAGAAGCAGTGCAAAGAATAAAACTCCATTAAAGGCAAGAATATAAAAGTGTCCAGAAGGCCAGTTCCTTTTCTGCAACTGCGCCTGACGTGTTGCAGGAGGAGCTATCATAGAAGAGTGTTTAAATCTTGTAACTTTACTGCATGCTCCATTATATTTTGAACATTCTGAAAGACTCCTGGGGAATAATACACCAGAATCTCTATTGTCTTGCCTTCATTTAGATAAAGGAAAAGTAGAAAATATAAAACTTATACAAAAATACCTGTAAAGATGCAAAAAACAACAGCAAAATTTCAAGGACATAAAATTTCTCCTTAGTTTAGGTACATATTTCATCATATTTAAATTTGTTCATATTGGTATTGCCATGCTTGTATTTCAACACAGGAAGAATTTAATTTGCAAGAGCTCTGGAACTGATTCTGTAATGAGAAAGTATGAAAATACATGTTAGATTATTATGTTATGAGTGGTGATTTGTGCTGTTGCGGGACTCAAACGGTGCACGAAGAAATGTACATTGACTGTTGGTACAAAAAGTACAATGTTGTTTGGAGTCGTGAATATATGTGAATTTGATTCAGTTCTTCTGAGTGATGAAAGGAAATTGATGTTTGCTGGTTGTTCTCCTGTAAAACAGAGTAGACAAAGTATCACAGAATACAGAATGTGCAAACAGGGCACAAAGAATTTTTATTCTAACTGCACAAAACAGAATGATAGAAATCTTTATTTTAGTACCTTTGTTTAATGACAAAATTGTTACGCAAAGAAAGGTAAAGATTGATTTGATAATCTGACCTTCTCCTTATTTTAATGCTGTAGCAAATTATGTATTTCTATAAATATGTTTTAGAGTCAACTGTGGATTTTACATTTTAGCCTTAATTGTGCATATTTTAGCTTAGTATTGTGAATCTGTTTGAGTACTAAGGAATTTGGAATTCCCTTTCCCTTATCCAGCTTTCATTCGTTTTGAATTGAAGATTTTTTCAGTGCAATTTTCCCTCTTTGGTAACGAGATTTAAACAGTAGCAAGCCTGTGCAAACAGCTGCAATTCTGATGTGGTGTGTCTTTAGACCTTTCAGTAAAATGGGTAACCACATAAAGTAATGTATTTTGAAAATTTGATGAGAGCACATTCCTTGTAATACTCATGGTTGTTGAAGAAGTTTTCATTCAAATAATTGTTCTACATCAGTGCATAGTTGGAAAACACATTATTTACTCTATATATTCTCATGAGTCCTTTGGGCACATTATGTTTTATTGGTGACTACGTTCAATTCAATTCAAAGTTTAATTTTTTACTGCTAAAAAAAGAAGATGAAAAAGTACTCCAAGTCCCAAGCCCCCCACACACTCCCACCGCCACATACATGCAACTGCTACTACTTCATTACAGGCTCTACATAAATCTCTCTCAGATCAAGGATTATTGATCTGATAGACCTGATCTCAGAACTTGTGTTCCATGTCAATGTCATATACATGCATTATTTAAGCAAATGCATTAAAACTGAATTTCTCTGTGGAAAGGTAGGTGACTGGTGTGGGTTAGTGTGGGCCTGACCAAATAACGCCATCCATATTATTGTTAGGATTAAAACCACCTAATTCAGCACATCATTCCCTGAATAACACAGCTGAAAAAATCTTGTACCAAAAAGGTAGTCTTAACTGAAGTTTGCATAAGCTATTGAGCCAGATTTCCAGCTCTGAATTAACAGGATAGAAATTGTCTGACATTGAGCTAAAGCATGAATGTCTGGCAGGGCAAGACTTTGTTCTGGTTAGTGCTCATATGGCTTGTTGAAATTTGATTGTGATTTCCCCAGTTTCTGTTCTTCAGATTTGAGGATGGGAGGACACTAGCCCTGAGTTTCTAGCACTCTCTCTGTGAGTCTTTTACAGGAGAAAGGATCTAGTTTCCTCCCTTTTGACATAGCATAGGTTGCAGACACAGCAACACAGAAATTGTCTCACAGCTGCTGTCCTTGGCATGTTCGATAGTAGAGACCTAGGAGCAGTAGCAGCACTTTGTGGAGAAAGTACTAATGTGCAACATCTCATAGGCCTGAGAGGACTTTCCTAGGCCCATTCACATCTATAATACTCCCGTCTGCAGAAATCTTTCTCTCTCCAAGACTGAATTTGAAGCTAGGAACACAGCCAATGCAATGGCTAACGTTAGTTCCACTACTTATTTCAATCGAATGAGCTTGCTGTTACGACTGTATTATTTCTGTCTGTTAACATAAGTCAGAGGTTTGTTTACCAAAGCAAGTGGAGAGATTCTCAGAGAGACTTGAATACCTTGAATTCAAACACAGGATTATAAATAAGGCCAAATTAAAAATAACAATAGTTAAAGAAGATAATGTAACACTTCTCCATGAAAGCAAACAGAACTGATTCTAAACCAAAACCAAATTACAGGACAAATCTAAAATAAGATTTTAAAATGTACTTGTTCAAATAAAATCCTGAATTCTTCATTTTTTTGCTTAATTTTTCATGAAGCAGTCTTTTAGCACAGAAATTTTGGCATAATTTTTCTGAACAATTATTTACGTAGAAGTTGTTGAAAGCAATAAAAGTCAAATTAAGGTGGGGAAAGAAAGCAACCCTGCTTTCAGCACAAGCAGATTGATTAGGCCTAAACTTCACAACAGAACTGAAAGAGCAAATGGTAAAAAAATTTTTATTTGCAAAAAAAAAAAAAAATCAAATAAATTCAGGTTTTTGTCAATGCTGTGCTGTTCATCACTATTAGCTTAAAAACCTCGGTTTCTTAAGACTGAATACAATTAAACTAGCCTAAAAGTAATAATGCCTCTTATTTATGTTACTTTTCCAACAAATGCAAAGATCATACTAAGCATTATAAAGCAGTTCGAAAATGGGCTGAAAATAGACTAGGTTAGCTTATTGCACCAAAAAAAAAATATTCAGATATGTAAATGTTTCAGTATATAACACTTTGGAGCAAATGTAACAATGGCATATTTAATTGTAATTTTTCTTACAAAATTTAAAGTTTAATATTCGAGTTTGACTGTGGTCTCCAGAATGTGTTTCTCAGATACAAAAGGGACAGATATTCTGGTCAGATACAGATAGGGGAAATTCATGGTAATAAATGATAATGAAGAAGTTTAGATGGAGCACCGAGATGGTTCCCATGATAATTCACGAAGGGCAAGAATAACTCTGCTAAAGCAGATAAAGAATGTAGGCCTTCAGAAAGCAAGATATTAGGACAAGGGGTGAGTATACCATTGAAGAAAAAATTACAGAGGTTCCAGAGGCCAGTATGTGTAGCCTTATAAACATGAATTATATGAAATAAAATAAAGTTGTATTTCATTAAATGTGAGAGGAATATAAATCTCAGCAGCAATGTTTTGCCTCACATGAATAATTTAAATTAAAAAAAAATCTTGCTTGGCCTACTTAGTGAATTGGGGCTGCAGAACAAGTGATAAGTATATATAAACTATAATCTTAATTAAAATAAATGATTGCAGTATTCATTATTTTAAGTGACTCAAGTGATGTGAGTGACATCTGAAATGAACAGAGAAAGACAAATAGGAGACAATAATGGGGTCAAATTCTAATGGAGAATAACTGCTAAAAAGGGCAGTGTTCATTAATCACGCAGTTTTCAGCCTGGGAACCTCTTACATACTTTCCTGACTGTGCCCTGATGTTCAAACATTTAGCTTGGATGCATTTAGCTTCACACTTAGCGTAACTGTTGGAGGTACTTATCTTTCTTCATCCTGCTATGTATGGATTTTATTGAAGTATTTAATCTTGTCCCTGTTAGGTGCCTGTTACAATCTTAAATAAAATGTGACTTATAAATTATGCTAGATATTGCTGTGTTTCACAAGTCCTACAAAAAAATTCCAGGGCCTTCTGTGTTTTCATTTAGACTATTAATCTAATATTTAGGTTTATGTAGATTTCCAGTACCAATTCATATATATTGCCTTTTTTCAGACTGAAGTATATTATTTATTCAATCTATTATAATGTTGTCCATAAAAATTAAAAACATTCATTAAAAAAAAATTAAAGTAATAATAATAGGTGATTTTTTGAGAGGTATCACACATTTGTTTAATAAACACCATTACATTATGTAAATTAACGTAGCAGGAAAGAGTAAGGAAAAGGGTAAGAGAAGATGCTGGTAAAGGAAAATCTTCATAGCATAGTTTGGAGTCCACTGAAGACAGTGCAATGACTTCAGACAGTAGAATGAATTTTTTTTTGCTCACAGATATGTATCTTGGGGGTCATTCACAGTTGTTTAATCTTCATTTCTTTTAGTTATGGTGTGTTCAGATACCTGTCTATTCCTTTCTAAGAAGTTGAGGTAAATGACATACCTTGTAACATCAGTAAGCTTGTGGCATATTTATTAACATTTACTAATTCTTAAATGTTTTTGAACTATGCTTCAAGTTACTGGAACATTTAATTTCAAAGGTGACTTTTTATTATCTGGACTCTGTGGATATTTATTTTTCTTTGTCCTTTAAGGATTTCTCTTTCCTTTTGTCTAATTAAGGTGATTTATTCTTTTAGAACTAAAGTAAGCTTAAGTCCTTCATAATTGAATAAAAGAAAGCAATTTTTTTCTTTATTAAAAAGTTTGTTGTGAATATTGCATTGCTTTGGAAAGGCTTCAGTAGAAGCCATGAAAGCAAACTCTTCAAGCTTGAATGACTACCAGTTACAGCTATTGTGCCCTCATCTGTCAAAGGAATATCCCAGTGGTGCAAAAACTTCCATTTGCATCAGAAATCCATTAGTCTGGGATCCTTAATGGCAGAATGAACACAGTGGATGAATGAGAGTCTGTATTGCGTTGCCTGTATTCTTAGTTTCCTACTACGTACATGACAATTTGAAATATTGGCAAAACTTTAAATGTTCATTTTAAAGAGATCATCTTCTAAAATTTTGGACCAAATCAACACACAATGGTAAATGTTTGACAAATTACTAATGAAAACTGCAATTAGAAGGCATTAAAAAAAAAACAACCAAACCTTTCTTTTTTCTTTATGCCCTCCACTAGAATCATAGAATCATGAAAGTGCTTAGATTGGAAGAAACCTTAAAGATCATCTAGTTTCAACCCCCTGCATGGGCAGAGCTGCCACCCACCAGGTCAGGCTGCCCAGGGCCCCATCCAGTCCAGCCTATAACACCTCCAGGGATGGGGCGCTCACAGCTCTCTGGGCAGCCTGTGCCAGGGCCTCACCACCCTCTAAGTAAAGAATTTCCTCCTAACATCTAACTTAAATCTCATCTCTCTCATTTTAAAGCCGTTCCCCCTTGTCCTATCACTATCAGACTATGCAAAAAATCTATGTCCCTCCTGATTATAATCTTCCTTCAAGTACTGAGTCAGCACAATACTGACTCATGGTCCCTTGGACAAGATACAAGAGAGAACTTGCTTATAATTACAGTATCTCTTCCAGACTTGACTTTTGGGTGCTATGGGAGAATAATCACAATCATCCATGGGGCTAGGAATATCATTCCCTTTAATGCAGAATTAAGCATACTAATTTGTCCTAGAATCCTTCCTGTCTTCTTGTTGCCTTCTTAACAGATCTTAGGAGTCTCCTCTCCCTCATGAATTGTGTAAGATGGAGGAAACATGAAAATGACTCCTGGAAAACATAACAAAAGCACAAAAGTAATGCATACTATTACCGAGCATGTGGAAACATGAAATTAAGGTTCTGCATTTCAAATCTGACTGTGCCTCAGGAACTGCTCATTGAAAAAGAACACTCTGACAGATTATATAAATATTAAATATGAAATGATGAGTGACCTGAGGGAAGAAGGGAGAATTGTGCTTCCTGTTTGCTCTTCCACTTAATATGTGGATTTTAGAAATGATCACAAAATAAAAAACTAAAGAAAACTGCAGGATTTTAGTTCATCCTACAATGCTCTTTTTTTCTTTTCTCTTTCAGACTAATTACCTCAATTCAGAATACAATATATACTTGGAGTTCTCACTGCCTGAAATAGTCATATTCCTGAAAAACTTTAAACTAGTTTTTTTTTCCATTTCATTCAAAAATCAAATTAAGTTCAAAATTGCTAAAAGTACATCACAGTCACCGTTACAGCTGAATGTATTTCTTATTGTACGGGGTGGGGGGGGGGGGGGGGGAAAAAAAAAAAAAAAAAAAAGGAACAACTCATTAGGGCAGTGACTTTAAATTCCATGAATATGGGCAAGGATTAATAATATAGGAGGCTTCACTCCCCAGTCCCTTTTGGCTATGGGCTGTTAGGATGTCAGACACAATGGGAAATTTCATGGTCTACATTTTCAGTAAGTGCCATGTTAATTTTTGAGGTTTCATAAGTCATTGCGCACAAGATCTTAACTACCAGAAAAGCCATGGCAATGCTTTTCTGCATTAAGGCTCTTAATGCCATAAAAGCAGACAAGATTTTGTCCCTTGGAGTCTGTCAGTTGTATGGTTACTCCATACATCTGTGGAATACTGTTGAATCAACTCTGTGCTAGTACCTGTTCATCTGCATGGGACATAATTGGCAATTAAGGATAATGTGCTAGATCTGTGCCAGATCTGTGATCTGAGACTCTTTCACTTGAAAATTAATTGAAGTTTCGTCCTTTCCTGGCTTTTAAGATTATTTTTTTATTACCTATTTTCTTGGCCTATAATTTCAGTTGGATTTTCTTTATGCAAATCTACGTATCCCATCAGATACATATTCCGACTGTTCCCACTGATTTCTTTGGTAATTCAATGAAAACAGAGAATACGGGGCTGAATTACTCATTAATATTTCTAAATAATGGCAAGGGAGATATACAGTAGAGCTAAAAGAGGTAAGCGATGCCAGCAGGATTAAGGCTGATTGCAGTAAATCTTTACAAGATTATTATGGCTACCTGTGATCCTACTAAGGAGAAGAGCATCTTTATTTAACTCGGCAGGTGCATAATTATTCTACATGCCTGAAGCCTTCTTCTGTTAGAACTTTTACCTTCTTTCACAAATAGTTTTGGAAGCTTTCATCATGTTCGCATGAAATTTAGTAGATTACTTCTATATATTGCAAATGTAGATGTACCATATCTTGCTATTGTTAAGGTAAATGGAAGCAACGTCTTTTGGTGACTGCACTATTACTTTGCATCAGAAAAATCTGATCTAAAACCTATCTGGGTTTCTAAAGGAACTATAATTCTGGAGTATATTAAAGATGCAATTATACGCAGTGAGTAATTTAACCCTTTTCTTTGAGCTATCAAAACAAAACAGTGGTTACTGCAGACTTCTGTGTTTGTATTCACTAGTCTTTGACGTAATTTGTTCAAAATTTACCCTACATTTTTTCTCCTGTACATTGATCTAGTATTTCATCCTTTTCATTTGTAAAATGTGATGGATCACTGAAGTCACATATCAATTTTTCTACTTCCCTGATTGGATGACTTAACCTTTAAAATGAAGATGAGTCATTTTTCATTTTTGCAAATTATTAATGGATTTTTCTTTTGAATAACAAAAAATTGCTTATAGTATAAAAGTTTTCCCTTTTTTAATGTCCTTGCTTTGCTAACGTAAGCTTTTATTCTATATAGACATGATCTAAATGTTTTCCATATATATTTCACAGGATGTAAATTGTAACTTTGCCCCAAGTGTTACATTGTTGTTTCAGCTTTACAGAACAGACAACTAATTTTAGGACTAAAAGAACAACCACAAAACTTCTAAGCATGCTCCATGTAAAGCTGTTTATTAGTGTGGTGCTTTCACATCTATGGACAACTAAGCTTCACTAAACCACTCTATTATTCCCCCTCCTCAAAGAAACAAGCAGAGAAAATATGATGAAAGAGTGCTCAACACAAATTAAAAACACCTTCCCCACATCACCCACTTCTACCTCCTCTCCACAAGGGAGAAGGGGAAAAGCAAATGAGGGCTACGGTCAGTCCATACGTTTGTCTCTGCCGCTTCTATCTGCTTCTCTTCCAGCATGTGGTCCCTCCCACAGGATGCCATCCTTTCCAAATTAATCCCACAAGGGCTTCCCACAGGCTGCAGCTCTCCAAGCACTGCTCCAACATGGTTCAGTACCCTGGGTCTCATCCTTCAGGACTTCACTGCTCCCACATGGAACCTCAGGCAGCAGCTCCCTCAGATCTCTTCTCTACCGTGGGCTCCTTTCCATGGGCTGCAGTCCCAGCCTGGGGCCTTCTCCTGCAGGGGCTCTCTATGGGATGCAGCCTCCTTCAGGCCACATCCACTGCTGCACGGTGGACTCCTGCACAGGCTGCACATGGAGATCTGCTCTGTGCAGTGCCCGTGGGCTACAGGGGGTCAGCCTGCTCCACCATGGCCCCTCCTGGGCTGCAGGGAACTTCTGCTCTGTGCCTGGAGCACCTCCAGCCCTCCTTCTGCACTGACCTTGGTGTCTGCAGGGCTATTTCTCTCATGTTTCTCACTCCTCTCTCCCAGGTTCTGTGACGCAGCAGTTTCATAGAATCATAGAATGGTTCAGGTTGGAGGGAACCTTAGAGATCATCTTGTTCCAACCCCCCTGCCATGGGCAAGGACACCACTCACTAGACCAGGTTGCTCAAAGCCCCATCCAGCCTGGCTACTTCCAGGGAGGGGGCATCGACGACTTCTCTGGGCAACCTGTTCCAGTGTCTCACCACCCCCACGGTNCCTGTATGTGTACTTGGGATTGCTCCGACCCAGGTGCAGGACCTTGCACTTGGCTTTGTTGAACTTCATGAGGTTGGCATGGGCCCACCTCTCAAGCCTGTCCAGGTCCCTCTGGATGGCATCCCTTCCCTCTGGCGTGTCGACTGCACCACACAGCTTGGCATCATCTGCAAACTTGCTGAGGGTGCACTCGATCCCACTGTCCATGTCACCGACAAAGATGTTAAACAGCACTGGTCCCAGTACCGATCCCTGAGGAACACCACTCGTCACTGGTCTCCATTCAGACATGGAGCCATTGACCGCCACTCTCTGAGTGCGGCCATCCAGCCAGTTCCTTATCCAGCGAGTGGTTCGTCCATCAAACCCATATTTATCCAGTTTATCAGCCAGGATGCCCTGCGGGACAGTGTTAAACGCCTTGCACAAGTCCAGTTTCTTCCCTTTCTTATTTGCTCTCCCAAAGGTACGCCTCGTATTGCTCATATCCCAGCTCAGGCCATCAGCAGGTCCCTTCTGGAGCAGCTGGAGCGGGCTCTGCTCTGAAATGGGGCAGCTGCTGAGCTCAAAGGCGCCACCCCTGCAGCTCTCTCACTAGCAAAGCCTTGCCAGGTAAACCAAATGCAATCAGTAACAATTTTTACTTAAGCGCTTTTCTAAAATTATTTGGAAAATGTCTGTGTGAAAAATGTGTTGTGAAAAATACCTTCACTGTGTATTTTTGTCTAACTTGCCAATAAAAAACAGTGAAACATTTCTGTCTCTAAAGTTTGATAGTTGAAATATTTGAGACATGTGTGTTGTTACCAGTCTCCTTACCTACCACATCCTCTTTGTATTTATGTATAGACGTGTATGCACATCAATCTCCAGATATACATAGGTTGCTCCAAAAGTAATGCTTCCTATTTTTTTTTTTTCCATGGAAACTACAACAGGTACAAAGAGCACAATAACAGTACTTGATAGAGCAAATTCTCAGCTACAAAACACTGTTGATTTCAACATTAGCTACACATTTTTGAAAGCAATGAACAAAAGCCTGCATGTTGTGATCATAAAAATCTGCGCCAGGGGAGGTGAACTACTGTCACTGTCACCTCTGCTGAAATGCACCACCCACTGCCTCACTGTGCTAACAAATGCAGTGTATCATTTGATCATGAGCTTTTCATGTCAATGTTTTTCTTGTTTCTATCAGATATATTGTTGCTTCAAGATACAATTATGATGTTTTTTGCATAATTTAGCTTTTTGAATATAAAAATATACCTCCTAAAAACATATATGACAAGAAGTTAACTATGGCTGTTTTGCACAACTGGAACTACTCAGAATATATAGAAATGCATCATGGAAGGATATTCAACTTGATTTTGTGCTATCTACAATGCAAAGGCAAAATGAAATCAGCTGTACTCTACCACTGCATCAACCTAATTCTCATAGACACACGTGGTTAAATATTCGAACCCCAGAAAAGTGTTGAAATTACAGTTACATATTCAGGTCATTGTATTTTCAGCAGCTGTCACTATCAAGACTGACGTTTCATAGGCACTAGATTGAAGAGACCAAGAACTGATCCATAAAATCAGACAAAATGAATTGAAATTTATGGACCCCAGAAGGTTCAGTACTTCTGCCTTAACTCTTGCCAATGACTTTCGGCTTAGAAAGTGCATTGACTTTAATACTTCGTAAGTATGGCTGGATTTAAATTTTAATCATTCTATCCATTTCATAGTTTCATGCTGTCAAACTCTGTTAGATAGTAGAGCTGATGATAAATCAAAACTATTCCTTTCTTGCTTTCAGAGCTACCTTCAAAGTCAATGGTTACTTACAAGCAGAAGGGTCAAGAGTAAGGTTTGCAAGATTGTATATTAGAGTAATTAAGATACTGAAAACTTCCCATGGAACTTGAAATGAAATCTCCAACAATCAAATTAATACTTCTATTCCTAATCAGATTCTGATATCAGTATAGCATATACAAATTCAACAGGTATTGGTATATATAAACATATATAGGTATGTACATATAAATGTGCATGTAGAAACACAAAAATTTACATCAAATCATACAGATGAAAATGTGTTTGGGTCATTCTAGAGTTTTGTCAGAACAAAATGAAAAGGTTTATTCAGTCAAAATCCTTCTGTCTATTTAATGTTTTATAAAATCGGCGTACATTTCTAATTGAAGCATTCTTTCAGGAAATACCAAAACAAAAATTTTTTCTTTTTTTTTCCTGAATTAATCAATTATTTTTTTCATTGAATCTGAAAATATCCTTCTCAGCCTGAATCAGAACTTTTCATGTAAAATAGCTTGTCAGAATGTAAACAAAGCTCTACTTGCAACCTGTAAGGTTAGGAAATCACAAGAGAATGATGTAATATATCACAGTCTCATATATTGAATTAAATTTCTTTTCACACATACACAGCTGGAAACCCTGGAAACCATATTACGTCAGTGAGACATAAATAGTATGATGAATGCTTCTTCTAGGCAGTCCAGGTAAAAAGAAAATGTAGCGTAGATTTACTTTTTCACCCTTCTTTCTTTCAAAATAGCTAAATGAAATAGCACAAAAATCATTTTCACTCAATCCATCTGATCTATCTGATCTCTCCTCTGAGACTCAGAGAAAAAACCTAGAAATCAAGGTTTTGTCCCCCTGTATGCATAAATTGCCTGAAAGAAATGGGATGTCAGAGGTGAGATGAGTATCTAACGGTTAAGAGAAGACAGAACTTTCCCCAATTCAGTCATATAAATTAATAAAATCTATACTCCAACTATCCATCATTACTATTGTTTTCTCTTAATGCATAGCTTTTTTTATAGAGAGAGAATATGTCAAATTCTTCAGCATTGATCTTAATTTTAGTAATAGAATTCGATACAGAGTATGTGAAAAAAAATAATTTTCCATTCTCAACAGAAACTAGGAAGAAAATACTGAGAGCTTCTGAAATGAATTATTAGGAAAAAAAATCTGACTGATAAAAAATAAATATCTATTTTATTTCAACTGAACTTAAAATGGGGTACATTATAAAGAATTGTAATTAATTGTGAAAAATATTTTCTAGTAAAATTGGGAAAATCTCTTAATAAAATGTTTCTTCCTACAAATTCAGTATTTTCTGGTCAAGAAAACATGGGTTTTGGTGTGTTTTTTTGTTTTTGTTTTTTTAAAGTCCCTTATTAGATCTGATTTATAATAAAAAAAAAGACTAAAGCAGAACTGCAAATTCATATAAATGATGGGGGAAAATATATTATTATTCTCATTTACGTTAAAAGTAATAGATCCATTTAAAGATAAGTTGATTGTTCAGCATCCCATGAGAAGTCCAAGAGAAACAAGGATTGAACCTGAATTTTGATCTATGACATTAACTGTAAAAGTATGCAGACTTGAAACTGTATAATTATTAACACAAATGACAAGTTAATTACAACTATACTCTCCTCACTACAATCATATTTTTGTTTCTCCATTGAGAGGAAAAAGCTACTAGACTCAGAATGTCATTCACTTTTATGGACCATTATTTCCTCTGTATCTTTTAAATCTAATTGTCAAACAGCTCAGAGTCTCTTTTGTTGAGAACCTCAAATGGACTTTGAATGACATTATCGAGGGCAGCAGCAGCAGCAGTTTAGCTATTGGAGCCTACTATGCTGCACACCAGTGACGGGAAACTAGACAGAGAAAAAAAAGCATTCTCTTTCAACCAAACTCAACTTTGATTTAACAAGTTGTTTCTTTCCTCTCCTTTCAAATACACAGAATGCAATTACACAATGAAAAGTAATTGTTATACATGGTTTTGCTTTTAGTTGAATCAGTTTACAAGAGCACACTGCATTTTTCTTGACTATTCTAGACACATACCAAGGTATTTTTGTATGATGTTCTGCTGTGCACTATGTTGCAAAAATGACTTCTCTTAGTGCCCAGCTCAGAACTCATTTTTCTTTCCATTCATATCCATATAAGTTAAAAATTGCTGAATGCTTGCTTTCAACAGAAACTTGATAAATTTGAGCTCTGAAGAGACAATGAGTGCTTTTGCAATAATACCTCAGTGTTATGTACAGCTTCTTGCTACACAGAACATTTCTGAAGCGTACAGATACATGAACAACACAAATATCCTGTCATTGAATGGGCTGCGCATGGAGGGAATGGTTATCCTCTAATCTTATATGTTCTGATATGCATCTGGGTCTTACAGTATCGGATGTAGCACAAACATATAGTTTGGGATGAATTCCAGGAAAGGAGAAAAGTTATCTTCATGACACTGACCATATCTAGTCACCTACCTGACCATAAGGGGTTAAATGAGGTTGGTACAGAAGAAGCAAAATGGAACTACATTAGTATGGAAAAAAATGCTCAAAGGAACAAGGTTGAAGAGGAGAACTACATGCCTCCCACAAGCCTGGAATGACGTCAAAACTCCCAAAATTTAAAGATACTGGAGGAGATCAGACCACCCACAAAGTACGAGTGAAAGCTGTCAGGCACACAAAAAGGCATGGAGAGAAAGAAGAAACATGCTGAGAGCATGCTGAGACAGTCTGTTCCCTCCAGAAGCAATAGTGGATGAGAAGTAGAGGAACCAAGGCAAATTCACGAAACCATGCAAAGAAATACTGAAATTTAAAAGTGTACATAAGGAGAAATATACATGTAGGGATTATTGATCTTTGTTCTCTCTGCTGCTTACCCTGGATGAAAAAAAATACATAGTTATTTGCTCTGTAGCTTCTGTTTCTATATCAGTACAAATTTAAACCATTAAATGTTCTTGCAGAGAAATGTTCACAAACAGCAGATGCAATGTAGGAAGTCACATTAGGTTTATATGAAACAGAGATTCACCTTTGAATTATCAACTATTAAACTAAATGAATTGTGCAATCTCAGTTTGAATCAGATGGGAGAAGTCCAGAATTAAAAAATAAATAAGTAAATAAAATGTTAAATCTGAAAGAAATATAGATGAGTGTCAACTGAATTAATGGCAGCCAAGTCTTAACTATCAGACTAGTTCACATTTCTAACTAATATTTCTTTATTGTTTCGGATTTAGAAGAATTTTTAAAGGGAAATCATAGTTATTCCACCTCAGTATTCTTTCCAGTACCAGCAAAGGACCTTACAGTTCTCCGTCACTCAGCTGAAGTATTGAAAATTGTAATGAAGTGGCACTCTAGAGAGATTTTGGCTGTAATGGATTGAGTGGAATTTTCTTAGGTGCATATGTTTTTTTCTAAAAGAGTGAAATGAAGAGGCATTTTGAAAAACTGCATGTATCTTCACATATTTTCAACAATGCTGGGGAACTTCACTTGTGCAGCAATCCGTACAAGTCTAGAACTCCAGAGCTGCTCAGTCCCGAAGGGCTTTCTCAGGGTCTGTGGTTCAACCTCTTCCCAAAGCAGGGAGAGCTATCACATCAGATCAGGATGCTCAGAGCTTGAACAGATGGGCTTCTACAACCTCTCTGAGCTCCCTGCTCAAATGCTTGACTGCTTTAAGGGTAGAAAAATCTCCCCTATATCCAGTCCCTTTTTGAACATATGTCCATTATCTTTTCTCCTTCTATTGAGCATCCCTGTGAAGAGCCCATCTGGGTCTTCTTGATAGGCACAGTCAGGCAGGCAGCTGTCAGGCTTACCAACAGTCTCTTCTCCAGGCTTAACAAGTCTTAGTCCCCTAGACAGTCCTCACAGAGCAAGTGCTCCAGCCCCTACTGTCATGTTGGCCCTCCATTGAGCTCATCCCAGTTTATCAACATCTTTCTTTTATTGGGGAGCCAAGAAATGAAGCATGCATACTGCTGAGTAGATGGCAGTAATCCCTTTCCTTGAACTAGCAACTCTTCATACAGGCCAAGGTACTGCTGCCCATCTTTGCTGCCAGAGCAGGCTGCTGACTTATGTTCAACTTGCTATCCACTTAGACCTCCAGGACCTTTCCAGCAGAGCTGCTCCCCAAGTGGTTAGAACCCAGCCTGTATTGCTAAACAAAGGTTATTCCATCCCACGTAGAGAATTTTTCATTTGTCCCTGTTGAATTCGGTGAATTTCACTCCTCCAGCCTTTTTAGGTCCAAGGGATATTGCATTCTGGAAATATTTATTCTTACGAACCTTACCTTCATAATGAAACTGCAAAGCATATTAGAAGTTATTTTGCAAAATCAATATCGCCAAGCACCTGAAGCTTGTTGAGAGTCTTTCAGAGATTGTTTTCTCCCTTGAAATTCAAACTCAGCAATGCTTATGAGCCTTATGAACAGTCAAAAAAATCATTTTTATTTCAACTGGTTATAAATCACCGTTTCATAGTTAGAAATATGTTTTAGAGACTGAATAGCTGGGAAAAACTATTTTATTTATTTTTTTCTAAACTCCTACAGATAGTTTTATTACAGTTGTTAATTTGCAGAAGGAAAATGAGCTGGTCTAGGAGTTCTGAGTGTTTGAAAGTGGTAACAGTGTAAGCTTTGGTTTAAGCCAAAGCACCCTGGTATCTATGGGTTTTGATTCAGATTTACAGAGGGCACAGCTGGTAAAAAAAAAAAAAAAAATTACCCTAATCCTACGTCATAGGTATGCATTGAGACCTGAGCGCAATTGTAACATCGGTACTTTCTCTTTTAGACTTCTTTTAGACTTAATTAGCAAGTTTTAATAGATTTGCTTATGCTTTCACTGTTAAGCACTTTTAACAGCTTTGGTGTGAACATATGGCCAAGAGAGGTTTACTCAGCAAAGATATAACAATGACACTTTATGCTTTTGGAATTTGAATACTCCTGTTGTTCCATGTTCATTTTAAAGGGAAAATATCCAGATGAAAATTAGTTTAGCTTCAAAATGAGTATGATGATTACTTTCTTTTCTGTCCGTTGTTCAGTTCTGATCCCCAAAATCATGAAATTGTGTGATACTTATAGATCATGTATGCATTTTCTGTCTCCTAAACTGAACTAAAATTTGTCTCAATAATAGATCCAAACACTCTGCAAACAGATAACCTTTAAGCCTACATTCCTAATTACTATTAAAGTTTTATTATATCTACGAGAGGGAATGTAATATATTAAGAATGTAAGTTGATAAATTCATTGTCCTGGTGTTTCAAAAAGCACGTATATGATTGTGCTGAGCATGCATCTATGAGGCTGTATCTCTCTCCCCCTCTCGCATGTTTACACGCACATAGAAAAGCTGATCCTCACATAACAAATAACAGCCACACTCTTTGGGAACCCGTTCATCAAACATTTGCTTAACATTTCCATCACAGCTAGCTCCAATTATATTACTGAGGCAGTTTATGGCAAAAAAGTACACTTCTCAAAGGAACAGGAGGAGAAAATATGATGAAAAATGGCTGAAGGGTTGAGATAAGAACAGGCAGATCATTCAACAGCTACAATCATGAGCAAAGCAGACCCAGCATAGGGAGATTAATGTAATTTATTGTCTATTACTAACAGACTAGAGCAGTGAGGAACTAAAAGCAAACAAAAAACACCTTTCCCCTGTTCACCCACTTCCCCCACAAGGGAGAAAGAGAACAGAGAATGGGGACTGCAGCTAGTTCTTATTACTTCATCTCTGCTGCTCCTTCATGGTCACTCTCTGCCTCTCCTCCAGCATGGGATCTCTCCCACAGGATGCCATCCTTCCCAAACTGATCCCACAAGGGCTTCCCACAGGCTGCAGCTCTCCAAGCACTGCTCCAACATGGCTCCATACCACGGGGCCCACCCTTCAGGACTTCACTACTTCAGCACAGGTCCCCATGGGTGGCAGCTCCCTCAGACCTCCTGATCTACCACAGGCTCCTCTCCATGGACTAAAGCTCCAGCCGGAGGCCTTCTCCTGTGGGGGCTCTCCATGAGCTGCAGCCTCCTTCAGACCACATTCACCTGCTGTGCTGTGGGCTTCTGCATAGGCTGCATGCGGAGATCTCTGCTTGGTGCCCACGGGCTACAGGGTGACAGCCTGCTCCCCCATGGGCCTCCCCTGGGCTGTAGGGAATTGCTGCATGAAGTACCTCCTGCCCTCGTTCTGCACTGACCTTAGTGCTGCAAGGCTGTTTCTCTCACGTTTCTCACTCCTCTCTTGCAGCTGCTGTTGCACACCAGTTTCTTCTCTTTCTTGTTTGCTCACCCAAAGGCACAACAAGCATTGCTCATGGCTCAGCTCAGGCCACTGGTGGGTCCCTTTTGGAGCAGCTGGAGCTGGCTCTGCTCTGAAATGAGGCAGCTGCGGGGCTCAGCTGGGAGAGGCCACTCTTGCAGTCCCCTGCTACCAAAACCTTGCCATGTAAACCCAGTTCAATTAGATAAGTCATTACACTAAATTATTCCGAACCAGGAACTGAAATTTTTCCAGTCAAGAATAGACAATATACCTTGATTGCCCAGTACAGATATTCACCAATGGAATGTGAATCACCTAATGTCTAATGGCTTTCTATAAATTAGGCTAGATATAGTTTAGAATATAAAATAGGCTTGATAAGATCAATTCTCACAGATGAAAAGAGACTATTTGGATTTTTTAGACAACATCAGGAAATTTTATCATGGATTTCTTTGTTGCACTAAATCTCTCAGACGCAATGATTATGAATCCTGTAACAAAACTATGTGTTCCAAATTTATCCATCCTTCCTTTTTTTTTTTTTACTGGCTTCTATATATTTTAGTCTCACTGCTGTGTTTGAAGCATATTCCGGTCAGATACTAATATGTGTCTTTCCAGTTATAGAAAGTAGCAAGCATCTGACTGAAAGAAAGCCGCCTGTTTTGATTAGGACACAGACATGGGGTATCCTGGCTGAACAACCTGCTTAGCACAGATCTTGGTCTCCTCCGTACAACACTCAAACATGTCTATAGAATGGGGACAATAGAAGCACTTCTCTGCAAGAAACTATCAAGTATATTTTATTCTTAATTTTACAAGAGGAAGAAACTTTTGATTTGAATGTTCTATTAAAATCTCATTGGATTTGCAGAGACACTAGAAGCCCAGCTCTTTTTATGAATAGATATCCCTACATTTCAAAATAGATTAGATGAATAGTGGTTATATAGTAAGTACTACTTTTCCTCTAGGCCTACTGGCTTACAAACATCTTACCACTGTTGTCAATTTTGAAAAGCATGGATTTAGAAGCTACAGTAAGGGTAAATTTAGAGTAAGGAACACTAAAAAGATTTTAAGTGCTTATCTTTTTACCAGTTATTTCCTGTGAGGATAGCTTTCATATTTCATCTTCAAATTGAGTGAGTCAATTTTCGCTGTAAATATATTGTAAATTTGAAATCAAAATGGTAGGAAATCTTTTTTTGCCCCAATAGTATAACAAATGAAGCTACATAATTAGCTTTTGTTTCTGTCTTTCTCTATACAACACATATATATGCAAATATATATATATTTTGTATGTGCGAAATACTGTACTCCCTCTCTTGTTTGGTTTATAATATGTAGAAAATAAATAAACATATGCATTTCTAGAATGTGCTATTTATAATCTATGCAAATTATAATAGAGATGTTTCTGCTGAATCTGTCACAGTAATTTATAAAATCCTGAAACAGAGTATATCTATATACCATGGGAAAACTTGAGTTTCCATTTATCTTATTTTTCTAATTGAAATAGTTCTGAAGCAATGGCTTTCTGTATAGTAGCTGGCAGTTAAGATAGCCTTCTCTCCTAGGAAATAGCAGTACTTCTAATTAACATGTTTTCAAAAATAAGACTGTTGACAGTGAGCTGCAAGAGCAGAAAAGGTTGCTAGGTACCTGCACTTACAAGACTTGAATTTTTTATTATTTGAGAGTACACTGTAAAGATTTCATTGCAGGCAACTTACTCTGCTAAGAAATTTACTCTTCAGTGATTGGAATACACTAATTTAAATCTTTTAAGTAGACTAATGAGTCCTGTAATACACCTTATTACTTTAGCAAGATCATTTTTAATCAAACATTGCAGGTTTCATTGGATAATTTGAGCTACAATTTGTGCATGGAAAACTGATCACTAGTATTACTGCACAGGCGATAGTAATCCCAGATAAGTAGATAGGCTTGAAATATTACTTTATTGCAGTTTTCTCATTGTTTGCTCAATCATGACATCTTCTTTTGATATATTTTCAGCCTAGCTTCTGCCAGAGTTAACATCCGTAGAAAGTTCTATACACATACATTTATGTACAAGTAGAAATGCATATTTCTGTTAGTACATTTGATATTTTTTTGTATACATGTACACACAGTACCAAATGTTGGAATTCTTATTACACCTTATCATTACAGAGACATCTAAAGAGCATACCAAGCTTATAAGAAAAGCCAAGACATTTTCAAAATTTGAAAAACTGCAGATGTAAATATGAATGAGATGTTCATTTTCTTTGTTAAAACTATGTCTTGAAATAGCAACCTGTTCATGCATATTCACTTGCTGTCTTCGGCAACTGTTATGCAGGATAGTATGCCAAAAGCTCCTTCCATTTTCTAAAGGATTCCAGTTAAACAGCATTTATATAGCTGTTATAAAATTACACACTGAGAGAAGAAAGATCTCAGGAGTTGAGCCAAAACTTAGCACTACATTGAACAAAAAAGCCTTCTGTAGTGTTTAGCTAGTGAAAATGCAAATGTTTCTGCCTAACATATGTCTAGTTAAACCAAAAGTCTGGTTTTTGTGTCTGTGTGTCTGTTAGGTGGAGGGTGGCAGTTGTTGCTGTTTATTTGTTTTGTTGTTGCTGGGTTTGCTGTTTTCACTTGTTTTCTCTTGCAACAAAAAAGTTGTAAAGGTTCAGCAAAGCAGGTAAGGGTATGATTACGATGGTGCTCTCCTCCCCCATTGTGCTCTTTTCAACTCTTGGATAATTAATCACATACGCTAGTGAATAATCCACTCCAGATAGTAATCGCCTCCCCCCCCCCCCCCCNTAGAAATACAATTTAATTGGCTACCATTGCATGGTTATATCTCATCATGGTGTGAGGTTGGGTAGTCAGAGAACAGAAAGGTTAACTGACATCAGCCTTGCACATGAGAAGAGAATTAAGGTCTCCTGGTAAGTAGGTTTATCCTCAGAGCAAGGCAGTGTGTCCCTTGAGTGATTCCTTTTGTTTCTAAAAGGCTATGTGTATGAAGGAAGCCACATGTCCAAATTTATTCATTTATCTTATTATGAGAGACATACTGAAACATTTATTGAACTGACAGGGAGTCATTCTATTATGGTAGATGAGACATTGAACAAGGAATCATGTAGACCTGAGCCTAATTTCTAAAACGTGATAATTACATCTATCTTCTTCTTGATGAATGTCCTAGTCGTTTGAGATACTGAGCATCCTTCATCTCCACTGAAGTAAATAAAATGCAGATGTGGCCTCAGTGTTAATTCATCCCCTTGTGTTTGCTGTAGGAAAGGTGCATGCTTTTTTTAATCTCTAACTAGCCTAGAATAATAATTATCGTCATCCTATTATCTCTGTGCTATAAATTAAGAAAACCTTGTTTTGCAGTGAAGAAGATCTGCAGATTTCTGCATATAAAAAGGAAAATGAATTGGAAGGGACCAAAGATGCAGAACTCTTGTCAAATGTGGTTGAATTGATAGAACTTGTGAACTACAGCTGCTAATCTAATGAACCAGATGGTATCAATTGTCAAACCAGGTGCCGGAAATAGGGCTGTTAGGCCTCCTGCAAATCAATTAGATCAGCACAAAAAATTTGTGAGTGAACTTCCCACCAAACAAACAAATTTTACCAAAAACTCTTGGGTGCTCAGCTGAGTCATGAATGATCGGTCCTTTTGCAAGTGGAAGCTGCCATCAAATCTGTTTTTTACTTTTATGAATAAACTTACCAAAATTTAATTTTCAAGTAACATCATTAGAAACTGCCTGATCCAACACCATTCTCTTTGCTGATCCATGCTAATTGGAAGTGTCAGAAAGCATGAAGTATGTCGTTGAACTAGCATCGGTTACTACTGCATGTGTTTCAGTAGACTTTATCACAATGAACAAGTATTTATTTCACTTAGGAGAAAATTATTCCCAAAAAGATGTTTCTATAGGGTAATATTAGTTAATCAGTTTTTGTTTGGTATTTTGATATTATTTCTAGGGGAATCTGATTTACTGTTTTCCCCAAACAAGGTACAATACTCAGCAGGTTTCATCAGACACTATGGAGACTGATGGGCTGCTAGAACAGGAATTATGTTCTTTAATAGAGATTTCTAGGATGATTCTAGGAGAATAACAAGAAGTGAATTATGATTTAGGTTAGAGTAATTCTCCATGTTTTGCTTTATCTTAACTCTGACAGGAGGAAGTACAAGAAGTTTAAAGGAAATGCCCAAAAATAACTATAAATAGCTTTCTCCTCAAGGGACTGTCTTATTAAATAAGCACTGTAAATGTCTTTCTGGTCAAACATAGAACAGAAATCTGAAATGCTTCATACACATGTTAGCTAAATGCACATATTTTTATACACATGTAAGCATACACATGTATTTACATTAGCTATATAAAAACAATATATTTTTTCGCTAAAGGAAGACATAGGAAAAAAGTCTGTGAAAGTTTCTTGTAATTTACAAAAAATAAATGTTACATTTATTTTGTGGATGAATTATTTAAAATATTAGTATGTTGGAGAAAATGAAGTAAGCACTATATACCGAGATGTGTGCATGAGGAAAGAAATCTCAAGTTTAAAATTTGAATACACTGTCAATTAATTGTTAGATTCTCATGGGTTAAAGGCAAAATTATTTAAAATATTTACAGGTAAGAGTATATTTCTTTACTACACAGAGGGCGTAATGCAAAAATATGAGAGCAATAATGAGATCAGAAACTCAGAGCTCATTCCCTCATTGCTGATGTTATACCAAAACTCTTTTTTCTGATTAAAAGAGAACATATCAGATATATGAGGATTTATTATGCAGTCTTTATAGACCAGTAGTCCAAGTTGTCTAATACAGAAAAATCTCATTGACAATATGCTTAAAATTATTGCATAAAGCTTTCCAACTACCCCTTTCTTAGAATAATTATTGTGGTTATGATCACCCTGGGTCTTAAGGCTCACATCTTCAGTCCTAAAACTTCTTTTAGAAGACTTGGGATGAGTAGCATTCTTTTCTTCCAGGAAGTATGCATTCTCCATTTTTATAGACTGACATGGCCTGCACAAAAAGCAAAGAAATCAGTCTTGCTGACCGCCCAATCCTAAAAAATATTTTCATGGCAGATGAAAGATGTGAATGTAACCCTTCAACAGGAATATCAAAGCCTGTATTTTTAATTCTATAGAATACTTAGATGTGGAAAGAGAGGTTGCATGTGCCATGTAGAGCACAGGTGTCCAACCTTTTGGCTTGCCTGGGCCACGTGCAGTGAAGAGAATCACAATCATAGAATCATGATCATAATCATAAAATGGCTTGGGTTGAAAGGGACCTTAGAGATCATCTATTTCCAATTGCCCTGCCATGGGCAGGGTTGCCATCCATCAGATCAAGCTTCCCAGAGCCCCATCCAACCTGGCCTTGAACAACTCCAGTGGCAGGGAATCCACAACTTCTCTAGGCAACATTTTCCAGTGCCACACCATCCTCTTAGTAAATATTTTCTTTGTAACATCTGACTTAAGTCTCTCCTCTTTCAGTTTAAAGCCATTCATTCTTGTCCTATCACTATTAGACCGTGAGGAATTGTCTTGGGATGCAAATAAAATATGTAATATAGTTAATGTATGTTACTAACAAAACTTATTTTGTCTTTTAATATTTTGTATTAAAACATAAAAAAAGAGCAACAAAAACATAAAACTAGTGGGATATTTGACCTTGTTTTAGTGAAACTAACACAGCAGTCTGGTTTGATTAGATTGCAATTCTGAGTGATTTCTCAAGGTGTTCATCAGAGATTTTTGATCAAATTTTACTCTTCCTCTGCTTCATCCTTGAAAAAAGTTGATCACAAAAGTACATACTGCCAAAAAGAAAAGACATTAATCAGGCATGACTGTATAAGATAGGTCTTATAAAGTCTAGTAAAAAGACATTAACAATTTTTTATTTGAGTTGAACATCTGATTGCAACTCTATACATTCCATTTGAAAATTTGCAAGTAATGTATTTACATTGACTGAAAATGGAGTTGCGAATATACCAAAATCTTGATTTTTTGGCAATCTTGAAACCTAATCTCAAATTTCTTTATCAAAGCAGAAGGAAAAGCTGCATATTTTTTGCTGTTCACAGGACTGTGTTTAGCCAATGTATCAAAATGCATAGAATTATTTGCCATAATTTGAGCTAGCACTGCATTGCACACTCCCCTTGTCCTTGTTTCAGCTCAAACAGCGCTCTTTGCACACTGATGTATGGTTGTTGCTGAGCAATGGATGAGCACCCAGGGCCGGGTTGATCTGTTTGGCAGGAAAGTGCCCCCAACATGATGGCGAGGCAGCAGGGGATGAGCCACAGTATGAGCTCTGCCAGGCTGCATGCCGCCTGTGGGCTGGACATGCCTAAACTGTAGAGCATCCATTCTGTTTATACATAAATGGAGCTTTCACTATTCCTACACTGCTTTCAAGGCAAAACCAGCTACCTACAAACTTTTGGACACCCAGGAGGTTCTTTTCTTTTTTCCAGGTTTTTTTGTTTTTGTTTTCCTTGAATGTAAGAAATTACTGTTAAGTCTCAGTTTAAGGTTGGAAAGATATAATGAATATGTATTATACTGAGAAGAATTTGGCTAGGTTCTAGAAGAGAAAGGAGGCTATATCCCTTCCAAAGTCTCTCAAGACAAAGAAAATACAAAGCAGAATCTTCCCATGTCACACTCATAACTTGAGCTGATTACTCAATGCAATAATTTAGTGACTGAATAATTGGGCCCCACTGATTTATTGATTCAATTTTAAATGTACTCATTATTTGATCATTGTACTGTTCATCTTTAATTATCTAATAAAACTGTAACATATTAACTTAGAAATATGTCTCATTAAGTGAATACTTGCTTGCTTATGCTTTTCTTTTCTAAAATTCATATATGGCTCATAGAACTGATTTAATCTCTGAAGTTACAAAATGTGCAAAGAACTCTCATGCCACAAATAATTGAAGATAAGCAGCTTTTGAGCAGTTGGCTCTCCTTCCCTGTAAATTTCCAGACTGAGAGAATTCCCATTTAGACACCATTAGCCTGAACTTGAATTCAAAGCAGAGTTGGGCCCTTAGGCCTGAAAGCTAGGAATGGCATATGAAAAGGATAAACTGAAAAAAAATATAAAATAAAATAAAAGAACACAAAGAAAGAGAAAATAAATGTCTCACATTAGCAACATGCTCTTATGTTCTTCAGTGTTTAAGTGCCAGAGACAAAGCTAGAGATGAAAGTGCGCTTCAAGCCATTTAAGAAGCAGATCCCCATGAAGGATAGTGTGGAGCCCCGTAATGAATGGAACAGATCTCAACTGTTAAAAAATACACATTAGAGGAAGAGGAAAAATGACCTTGCATTGTAGATAATAGCCTGTGCCGAATGTGGTAAACATGAGAGCTTCTTTCTCTTCCAACTCTTAATCCTTATTTCCTTGTACTGAGTCTGGCTGGAAATTTTCTGCATAGCAGCCTATATAGTGCTGTGCTTTGGATTTGTGGCTAAGGCAGTCTTGGTAAAAACAATATTTTGTCTATTTCTGAACAATGCTTGCACAGCATCAGGGCTTTCTCTCTTTCACATCCTGCCCTGTACCTCCCTGCCCTCAAGAGTAAGCTAGGAGTAGGCAAGAGATTGGAAGGGGACTGCTGACCTGAATTAACCAAAAGGGTATCCCATACTATATGACAATTGTTATCAGCAGTAAAAGTACAGTGAAAGGAGAATGAAGAGTAAATGTTTGTAGCATTGGTCTTGTATGAATGTTGAGGCCCTGCTTCTGCTTTCCAGTAAGTGCTTAAATTTCTCCCTGCTGCTGGGAACTAGTGAGTGTACTTCTCATTTCGTTTTGCTTGCACGCACAGCTTATGGTTTCTCTATCAAACTGCAGTTATCTTGACCCACAAGTCCTCTTGCTTTCCTTCTGTTTTCTCCTCATTTCACAGGAGAGGTGCGTGGGCATTTGGCTGTTAGTCGAGGTTAACCCATCACACTCCCATTCATAGGCTATGATCAGCTGTTTCTCTTGAAATGGTAATCACATTTTCTGATCTTTTCTCCTAGCAAGTAACAAAAATTCGGAAGTCATAAACAGCCAGGAAAAGAGTTTATTTTCCGTGATGTTGTTGGGTGATGTGTCGTCCATTTATTTTTCTTGTATTGCTTATGTATTATTACTTTATAGATATAAAGTGCATAAGTGGACTGGAAAGCAGAAAGCAGAACCCAAAATTACTGTATCTCAGTTTAGCAGGCCCGTGGTGAATTACAGAATCACATTCTCTCTTTCCAGGCTCTTTTGAGGTTTGTAGTGTTATGTCTTCAGCAAAAGAAGAAGAAAGTACCATGATGACTGATAGAGCTGGTTTGTTCATAGAACAATAGGAATTTAGAGGGGGGGGGGGAAAAAGTACAGTTCTGAGGAAAGCAATTGCAACATCTGTGTTTTAATTCATTTCAAAATACTTCAAAGCACACTGACCAGTTTAGGTCACCTTAAGTGCTGCTCTGCATATTTTGTAGATCTTATTAGACCATAGGCAGGCAGCAGCTGCCTTGACCTGGTAAACTTTGGTGTGTGTATACAGTGCTATTAAGCAGATTTCTTTAAGGCCTGAAAGAAAGGTGCATTTCCAAGATTAGACAGACACCAGACTGGCATTTTTCAACTGTAATTTTGAGAAAAGATATTTAGACATCTCCTAAAAATATATGGACTTTTTGCAAAGGCTCTTTTACTCTTCCCATCCTAATTCACTTCTAGCTTATATCTTACAAACATTGTGGCAGATCTGTATGGATGTGAACCATCAACACTTCAATCTCTTCATTTTGTGCAAATGATTTTCCACTCCTCATGAAGAATTATCCCTGAATTCTGAGGCCAAAATACACATTCATATGATATAAAAGGAAACAAATAATCCAGTCCTGAGCCAGGATAGGAACTGTTTATACATTGCAGAAGAAACTGCTGTCTAAACAGCTTAACCATTCTGGAATGAGAGATTGTATTTCTGGGGCCCTTCTCTCCCACTAAGTCCTGTAACCCACTGATGAGGGCAGTTTCACAGCACAAATTAGTAAAGGTGGTGGCAGTTTTAGTTGTGCTTCTCTGTAGGACTTTACTGACAAAAAAGACAGGGCTTTTACAAATGGTCCTCTTTCTCATTAACTGGTCAGCTGGAAGTCTGCAAAAAAGTTGGATAAACAAAGAAGAAAAGATGGGGCAAGCATTAAGAGGAAAGAGGAATTTTTCTCGATGACAAAGAGCTGACAGAGACTGTAAGAAAGTTTTACTAAGTGCATTTATGTGTTGCCATACATCTCACTCAATTCAGAAGACTAGGAAAGTGTCACAGTATCCCACATATTCCCTGTGGGATGTGGAAGAGGAGATGACAACATGGCAGGGAACAGTGTCCGTTCCACAGCAAACAGTGTTTAGACTGAAGTTTTTTTGGTTTCCATAACAAGAAAACCTAAAAGTGTTTTTCAAAGAAATCTTCATTCTAGATAACTGTCTTCGGTGCTGCAAAATTGTGCTTCAGCCAACAAAATTGAAACTTATCAGTATCAAAGTCTTTCATTTTATTAGCTATTACTTTGCACAAGCATACTCTTTTCTCCCCTGGAGAAAAAGTAATGTCTCTTTACCACAACAGCAGCTCTTAAAACTGAGGTAGAGCAAAGAAATAAAAACACAATTATCTAGATGGGAAAAAGCATGTTTTTGCAGACAAGTGGCATTTTGGTGAATGTTTGAATGAATAACATGCATCTTGCAGGGAAGAGCATAAGACATCCGTTACTAATACCTGTCTGTTTCAGAATGGCAATTTCACAGGCCAAGTGAAGCTGATGCCCCCCTTGAGATTCCCCTTCAGACCATCCCACACAAAAGTTATTGTATTTTCCACCTTATAAAAATAATACTGCAAAGAAAACTAACGTATTAATAAATAGTGCAAGCAACCTGGTGCTTATCTGCTCATTACATGAAAGAGCCCTTTGAGAATCCAAAAAACATATTTTACCAAATACAGAAAATAATGAATGTGAAATGGATGCTGCAGTTAGCTTGATTGCTTCTTTGTAGTACTATATAAAAATGGTTTCTTTATGAAATCATAGTAAAAAAAAAATAAAATAGAAATACAGAACAGATGGTAACAGTAAATTTTTGAGTCTGTTAGCCAGTGGATAATTTTATCTGTTCTGTCGCAGCAATAAGAAAAGAGTTTTCATTTTCTTAAGAGCATTTTCTGCTTTCTTACTTCCCTCTAGTTACTAAAGATCTTTAATAGCATAATTGCCCAGTAGATGTTTCTCTCAGTCAAAGACAATGATGAACTTAATCCACCATCATTCTAAATCATTGTCTCTCTAACCAAGTCAAGAGTTCTACACTGATTCACACCACCTGGCATCTCAGCCAGGAGTCAAATACTTTAAGAAAACTATTTATTTTCTATCTGTTCATCATTTCCAAGAAAACCACAATATCAGAAATGAAATTGCCATTAAGTTCTTTTTTCATAGCAGAAAGTACACTTCTATTTTGAGAATATTAATCAGAAAAATAAGACTATACACACTATAGGATCTCCAGGGGAAAAAAAAAATGTTAAAAGAACCAAAAAGGTTTTACATATGTAGACATATATTATCCATAATAATTATATATTAATAATTAATATGTCCAGTAATTTAGATATGGGAGCAAAGCTTTTAGTTAACTACTTAAAAAGACATTTGTTAGAAGAGTGATCAACAGGTGAATAATATATTAAAAAAAAAAAATAAAGCACAGTTTAAACTTACAAAAACATTAAAAGCAGATAGAGAGAACTCTTTTGCTAACATTATTCTAGATGCTTTAAAATATATTCTCATGAAAGTATTTAATTAATTAAGTGCAAATAAAACCAACAAGTATTTTTTGACAATTAATGAAAACAATTCCCTTGTCAGAAAGCATTAGCAAGGAAACCAGTCTCTTTCTTTCTCCCTCACTGCCGTGGTTTCAGCTCAAACAATGTTAACAGCACACCACTGTTTTGGTTGCTGCTGAGTAATGAGAACACACCTGAGATCAAGCCATTCAGCAGGGAAGATCCACTGCCTTTGTGGCACAACAGCAGGTGGTGGGACCGAGTCAGGATGATTGTCCTGAATTAGGCAAAGAGTTATTCCATACCACGTGACCAAATGTGGAAAGCTATAGGGCTGTCGGGAGCCAGCCATAGGCTGACTGCTGCTTGGGCATTGGATGGGCATTGGCTGGTGTGTGATGGGATTTTGCATTGGTAGCAGGGCAGCGTTGATCAGTGAGTAATTGCATTGCGGATGTATATACACAAGAGCTGCTCCACAAGTAATGTCTTTTATTTTGTTATGTTGGCCCACAATGTCAGAGGTGGATGTTGGTGATATGGCAGTAGAGGATGAACCTTCCCACCAATATTCCATTACATTTTGTTGCTGTGCAACAGATGGCAGCAGAGAGGCAGTCTCATACAATGGTGTCTGACGTGGAAGTACATATGAAGCAAAGGTGAGGCACTGAATTCCTCTGTGCAGAAAAAATGGCACCCACTGACATTCATTGACATGTTGAACGTTTCTGGAGACCAAACAGTGAATGTCAGCACAGTGAGGTGATGGGTGGTGTACTTCAGAGGTGATGACTGTCACCTCTGCTGATGCAGATATTTACAAGTTCAGCATGCAGTCTCTTGTTCATCACTGGTAAAAATGCATAGCTAATGGCAGTGACTATGTTGAAAAGTAGTGTTTTGTGGCTGAGAATTTGCTCTATCAAATAGTGCCATTGTGTTCTTGTTTCTATTGTAGTTTCCATGGAAATAAATAGGAGACATTACTTCCTAAGTGACGTATGTTTATTGTTATTGCATTTTTGTTTCCATTTTCCTTTTCTGTCTTAGCAAATAGTGTTTATCTCAATCCACAAGTTCAATTTTATTTCCAGTTCTCTCCATTATCCCACCTGGGGGGCAGTGATCAAAAGGCTATGTGGTGCTTAGCTGCCCAATGGGCTAAAACCACAACATGTACTAATCCTGAAGCCAAACAATGTACGAGAAAAGAAAAAAAATCTGAAGAAAGTGACTGCAACCAAGCAGCAATGTGACTCTCTATAGCTGAAGGAGTATTATTTTGGTTTTTCTATATCAATACTGATTTTTAATTTTATAGCATCTTTCTACTGAGTTCTTCATACGCGAGCTGCTGCTGTATGAATGGAAACAGCACTGCTCCACTGATTCTTGATGAGATTACCATTTCCATACACAACAGACTCACATTTGAAAATAATTAATTCTTGCTTTCAAATTGGTTGAAATCAGTGACCTTGGCAGTGGATGGAAGTCACAGTTGGTTTATCTGGTCTTTTCTGCTGGCTGGACTCAGGATGTAGTTTAATATTACAGAATGCTCATCTGTTTCCAGTGTTGCAGATTTTCAGAGTATAACCCAGACTAAGGGAAGTACTAGCAACACAACCACAGCTTCAAATTTTTCTGAGTCACTCTCAAAAAATCCACAAAACTGTTAACACAGTATTTCTGACTTTTCTTTTATTAAAAATTCTTTCTTTTTCTTTTTTCTTTTTATTTTTTTCTTTTATTTTTTCTTTTATTAAAAATTTCAACAATGTATGCCTAGAGATTCTTCTGCCTAAGCGAATACTTAGCTATTGAAATCACCACCATAAATCTTGTGCAAATTAGATACATTTCTTGACAGAGTCAATATACACTTTAAATTTGAATATCTAATTTTTCTGGTGGAATGACAGTTTGTTCATTTGCTGAACAGAGTTCTGTTTTAAGAAGAAAAAGAAACTGCAGAAAGATATTTCTTATTAGCAGACTTATTCTTTTAATTTTTAAGAGAACAAGTCACAGTAAATCCTGTACTCTTTTTTTCTGACTTTCAGGTAGTCTATACCCTGATTACAAGTTCTCTGAGTAAACCTCTCTTCTAGTTTTAATAAAATAGGACAGGGGAAATGTTATTCCTTTTAAACTCTGTAAACTGATTATGAATAGCTCATTGGCTGTATTTGTGAGATGGTATTTAAAATTTACAACTAATTACTGTTAGTCACGGGAAGTGTTATGATATCAACTCTGATTCATACCTGACAGTGGAGAGCAGTGTGGAGAGGAATACGCTACTTAGAGACGTCTGTTTGAGATGTTTCTTTGAACTGCTCTGAAGACACACTCTTGGTTTTCTGTTCTCACAGGAAGTTCAAAAGCCCAGATATAGGTGGAACTCGCTAAAAACTGTTCACAGCATTCTTATGAACATGAATGGAATTCAGCAATTACTCCAAATGTTGCATCTTTCTTTCAAAAAATAAAGTATATATTTACACTTTTTCTTTACCACTAGGCTACCATAAAATTTATTTAAAGCCACAGATTAAACTTACATCCGATATTTTCATTCATACAAAACAATGATGAACTTCCCATCTGTGATCATATTTCTGAAGGGTGAATTAAATCTTTATCACACTTGTTCTTTGCAACAGAATCTCTTACAGTCAGCTTCATGTAATCTGTTTCTCCCATGGACCAAGTTGTGTTTGCTCCATGAAAAGTATTGTTACAGCTGTGGGCAAATCACTAGACTGCTGGCTATGTAGTAGCCTGAGGTTGAGATTATGCTGACAGAACAGGACATGGAAATCTACTGAATAAAACATGAAAAACTGCTGCACATCCAAGCAACACAGTGAAAAGATGATAGAAGCAACAGACAGTGCTTAGGTGGATGTCAGTATTTCAGAGGTTACCCAGGGAATTGTGTGCCAGTCTGTGTCAGATTTCACAGGTGCTTAGAGGGGAATCTTGGGGATATTTAGGGGAGTAAAATCTTTTAAGGCCAATACTGGAGACCTGGTCACAAGGGATGTGGAGAAGGCTGAGGTGCTCAATGACTTCTTTGCATCAGTCTTCACTGGCAAAGGCTCTAGTCACATCACCCGAATTGCAGAAAGAGAAGGTAAGAACTGGGAGAAGGAAGAACTGCCCACTGTAAGTGAAGATCAGGTTCGAGACCACCTAAAGAACCAGAAGATACACAAGTCCATGGAGCCTGATGAGATTCATCCACAGGTCCTGAAGGAACTGGTGAATGAGGTTGCCAAGTCACTATCCATCATATTTGAAAGGTCATGGCAGTCTGGTGAAGTTCCCACTGACTGGAAAAGGGGGAACATAACCCCCATTTTCAAGAAGGGGAAAAAAGAAGATCTGGAAACTACAGGCTGGTCAGCCTCACCTCTGTGCCTGACAAGATCATG
>WBMW01002956.1:90449-106665 GCA_013396635.1 Penelope pileata
GATGATCAGAGGGCTGGAGCACCTCCCCTACGAGGACAGGCTGAGAGAGTTAGGACTCTTCAGCCTGGAGAAGAGAAGGCTGCGGGGGGACCTGATAGCAGCCTTCCAGTACCTGAAGGGGGCCTACAGGAAAGCTGGGGAGGGGCTTTTTACAAGGATAGATCATGACAGGACAAGGGGTAATGGTTATAAACTGGAAGAGGGTAGATTTAGACTAGATATAAGGAAGAAATTCTTCACTGTGAGGGTGGTGAGACACTGGAACAGGATGCCCAGAGAAGTCGTGGATACCTCCTCCCTGAAAGTATTCAAAGCCAGGCTGGATGGGGCTTTGAGCAACCTGGTCTAGTGAGTGGTGTCCTTGCCCATGGCAGGGAGGTTGGAACAAGATGATCTCTAAGGTTCCTTCCAACCTGAATCATTCTATGATTCTATAATCCCATGTGAAATACGGTACTTTGGGTGTGAATAACTCGATACCATAGGCATAACTTCTTTTATGCAATTTAGTAACCCTTAACTTGTTGAGTATGTGTATGCTAATGCTAAAAGGGAATAGGGTGAATTCTGTTTAAATTCAAGTGATCATGCATGAGCAAATAATTTAGAAATATGCCATACATTTAATATTTGTTAAGAAAGCTTCCTAGGAGTAAGCTTTTAATTCTGATGTCCTGGCTAAATTTCAGCTCAGGTAATTACATGCTGCCTGCTTCATTTTCCCTTGCATTTTTAATTAGATTCAGCATTCTTCTGCTTTTTTCCTGAGCCATTTTACAGTGTGGCTGTGCTCTATTAACCACTGCAGCATTCTACACCACAAATGCACTGCAGAACTGACTGAAGCAATTTCTTTCTATCTTGCTTGTAATGTAAAACAGTTTTGAGGCATTCCAGGAAGGACAGTCCTCTATAAACATATGGTCACTTAGTATGAAATCAATGTAGCAAGCAAATGTTGGCCAGTCTCTCTGGTCCTGATCCAGCAAAGCTCTTCAACACATGTAAGTGTCTTTTGGCTTCATTTCTCTCATGCGTGTTTTGCTAGATTTGTGTTCAAGAGGAAATTCTGCCTGATTAGTAATTAGAAATGCTGGTGAGGGTTCTGTACAGTCTTTGACCTTAATCCCTCATCTGGAGCTGATTTCCAATGTTTCTCCTCTCAGTTCAAGCCATGATTTTTACTGCAGCAACAACACAGATTTTCAGGGAAAGAGTAAAGTAGGCAATAAAATAGTTACCATATGTTTTCAAGGGGAAAAGGACATCATTAACCTTCACCTTACAATTGCATTTAAGAAGCACCTCATCACTGACACAAAAAACGTCATGGTAATCTTTAGTTGCAACAAAGTTGTCTTTGTCCCACAGAGTGCTTTGAAAGAACAGTAGGTGATGCATGCATCCCTCTTTAGGAATTTAATTTTATTAAATGAGCTGCACAGATCAATTAATTAAATTTCTACATTACTTTTGCCTTCCTTCCATAGATTTCAGGTATGAAAGTTACCTTGGTAATGATAATTTACTGTGAAAATTCAAGCACATATCATTTCTAGTTGAGTATTAGGACTTTTGTATGCCTTTTACATTCTATGCTAGATTAGAAAGCCAAGCCCAAATCCCTATTACTGTATTTCTTTTCCCTTCATGATGCAGCTGTTAACAGACAACTTACAAGAACTATGAAAATAATACTATTTAAGGAACTGATTAAAAACAATGACATACATTCAACAAGAACTGTATTCTCAAAGGGCAGAACCTCTCATTTTGAAAAGAAACTGAAGATACTCCTTGACAAAGGTGTTTGAAAAGAAACAGTATGGATGCAAAGGATACAAAAGATAAGTGCTCCTCTGCAAACACATCTTCATGGCCTATCTTCTCTACATAGAAAAATACTTCACTTTCAAAACAAAGAATTCTAGGAAATCTCTTTGAAATTAATTTATAAATATTGTCTTTATTCTCTTAATGAAAAAGAAAAAAAAGATCTCATTTTGATTCCATGAAGCTGAAGTCTAGACATAAAGAATGAAAATGTATAATTATTCTTCAAATACAATCTCTCATACTTTCCTTGTATGATGGTCATTATATGGCACTTTGCATCAAAGGCAAGTATCTGAAACAAAAATAAGAACTGACTGAAATATTTTCACAAGAGCATCTTTTCAAAGAAATGCATATATTTGGTAACATGAAAACATTTAATATTTGCACTGATTTTATTTCATTGTTTGGTAGTCAACTGCTTTGTTTTGTAGCTCCAGTACTGGTTGCACAGATTCTGGAAAACAAAATTATGATCAACATTTTTCTGTGCTGATGTGCTGTGACATAGAAACCACACAATAGCAGGCATGATATTAATGGGGGCCAAATGGTTTGGTTAACCTTTGAGGCTGAGCCTAGATACAGACAAGCAATCAAATTACAAGTCAGAAAATGCAGTTTCCTATAAAAGATTGTGGGACTATTCTTGAGAGAAGTATTAGATCCCGAGAAAACATGGGTAAAGAGGGAGTGATAATTGAAAAGTGTAAGAGCTCACGGGCTAAGATAAGGACAGTTTAATACGAAAGAAGTCAAAATTAAAAAAAAAAAAATGAAGTGCGAGAAAAGGGAAAAAAATAAAAGCAATAACAACCAATAACAACGAAAAGAATGAACAAAACAAGTGATGCACAATGCAACTCAATCAATGCCCAGCTAGTCCCTGAGGAGCAGCAGCCTCCCAGAGTCAACTCCTCCAGCTTTTACTGGTGAGAAAATGTCACATGGTGTGGGACATCCCTTTGGCTAGTTTGAGTCAGTGGTCCTGGTTCCGTCCCCTCCCAGCTCCTTGCTGGCAGGGCAGTGTGAGAAGCTGAAAAGTCCTTGGCTCTGTGTAAACACTGCCTTCCCACAACTGAAATATCAGTGTGTTATCAATATTATTCTCATGTCAAATCCAAAGCATGGCACTATACTGGCTACTGGGAAGTAAATTACCTCAGCTAGAATCAGGACATAGACCCTGATAAATACGCTGGAAAAGACCTCAGCAGGGAAAAGGAGAAAGAGTATTCACAACTATTTCATCCAAAATGAGGTTGCTGTTCTGATTTGATTGCTGTAGTATCTTCTAAAGAATTATTTTTACTTCAGAAAATGGCCAGTAAAATACTCTAATATTGACATTATCTCTAGCCCACTAGCAAACACAGCCTCTACAACTGATTTCCTTTGTGCTGAAATGAGTCTAATGAATCTGTGAAGGGGTAGCTATCACCTCTGACCTGGATCTTTAGAGAAAGAGGATAGACATGTTCACCTGGAGGAGACTGGGAAAGTGTCCTGGTCCAGAAATTCTGATGTAATGAGGCTTTCAGAGGTGGTTGCTGTATACTGCAGAATTCCTTCTCTGATTCACTGCAGCACGCGGGACAAGGGCAGATTAAAGATTTTATGTCTTTCACAGACATATGAGACTTCATTTTAGAAGTATTCACTTAAAAAAAAAAAAAAGACAGAATTCAAGTCCAATATGCAAAAATATAAAATACGAACAATATTTTCTTATGAATATTTAGAAAGAGAGTTGAGATATGTCTTCATGTTGAAATTACAAACTTAAATGTGTGCTTCTCCCTTTCAGAGTCTCCTGACTACAGATCTACTAAGTTATTGATAGGAGCAGCTTAAGCAGTGAGACCACTTCTGTAATTTTGAAAAGTACCCTGAATCGTACAGAAACCCCCACTGAGATTAGAAGACTGAACTGCAGAGGAACCACAGAGGCTGTAGACAGAGGCATTGCTTTGCAACATGTGAGCACTCAGTATCTAGTGAGGTGCAGGAGTTCACATCTCGCTTCTTTGTTAATCGTTACATTTGACCTGTGTGCTGTCCATGCTTTTTAGACCACCCTTTTATGCACCAAGTTCTTCTTATGTAACACTGAGACAATGTTATTAAGTTACTAAATACCTAATTCTGATTTAATGTTCCCTGGAATAGGTTCTTAAGACACTGCAGAACATGTTTTATAGGTGCCTATAGAATTGAATGTAGCATTTTGTCTTTGGTTATTCCTAAATCTGTAAAACCAACAAAAGACCAAATAAATAATAATAAATAAGAGTAAAATGTTAGATAGCAAGAGGTAAAAGGATGAACTTTCTTAAAAGCAACATATTTATTTTTCATATTTTATTCCATTTGACCCTTAACAGAATCACATGCATTCTTAGTGCCTCTTCACATAAATGGATGTAAAATTGTACAGCTGTACAGCTTACCTTGTAAAAGACTACATGATGCATAAAACAGGCATATAGAAAAAGAGCCACCATCTGTGAGTGTACACTTCCTAATCACATATTCTATTACAGATTAAATTCCGTATGAGGGAGTGTGAAATCCAGTACTTAAGTTGGCTAATGGAAGGGGTCCTCTGCTTTCTGACCTATTTGCAATCTAATGTATCATCTAACAGCTACAGACCCCAATCAGTACCTCAATGTACAAGGCTGCTCCGAAAGTAGTGCCTCCTACTTTGTTATGTTAACCCATGATGTCAGAGGCAGATATTGGTGGTATGGTAGTAGAGACTAAAGCTTCCCACCAATATTTCATTAAATTTTGTTGTTGTGTGACAGATGGCAGCAGAAGGGCAGTCTGGTAAATTGGTGTCTGACATGGAAGGGCATATGAAGTAAAGGTGTACCATTAAATTCCTCCATGCAGAAAAAATTGCACCCATTGACATTCATTGATGCTTTCTTAATGTTTCTGGAGACCAAACAGTGGATGTCAGAACAGTGACGACACTGAGTGGTGTGTTTCAGCAGTGACAACAGCAACAGTGGTCACCTCCACTGGTGCAGATTTTATGAGCGCAGTATACAGGCTCTTCTTCATCGTTGGTGAAAACGCATAGCTAATGATAGTGAGTATGTTGAAAAACAGTGATTTTTATCTGAGAATTCGCTCCATCAATTGGTGTTATTGTACTCTTTGAATCTGTTGAAGTTTCAATGGAAATAAAAAAAATAGGATGCATTACTTTCGGAGCAGGCATCATAACTAAAGCAGATAATTCACATTAGTTCTTTAGCAGGTGTTATACAGCATGCAATTCATTCAGCACTGACTCAGACTAAAACTAGAATCCATTCTTCAAAATGACAATGAATTCTTTAAAATATTCAAACTTTTCCAGCATAAGTGGATGAAAGTATTTTCAGTGTGTTATTACTCTTTTTTTCTTTTTTGCATTGATTACTGGTATATTTCATGACCTGTCAACCACCAATATTTTGATATTTTCTTTTATATGTCCTGCTTTAACTTAGAATATTTCCTTTTAAAATAAAATATCAATGAAATGCTGTGTTCTGTACATATTGCTTTACTGTTGATGTGTCCATGAGACTCTTAATGGATTTTCATTTTATCCTATGAAAGTCAACAGAAGATAAATGTAGACTCAGTCCATCAATGCAAGAAAAGTCAATATATCAAATTCTTCCTGTTACAGTGTTGGCTTCAGAAAGTTCATGAGTACCTCCAGTCATGCTGTTTGTCTTCTCATGTAGTGCAGGCTAGAAAATATTTTTATATGCATTCAAAAATTTCCTATGAAGAGTTAGAGTTTCATAAGAGATCATTTCTGCTTTATTCTGATCATTTTCTCTTAAAACATCATTCATGGCTTTTGAAAGATGAGTTTGAAAAATGATTTAAAAGGATCTGGAAAGCTTAAAACATATCCTATGCAAAAGAATTTAAACTTTTTAGGCTTCTCTAAAATGAACTCGCATTTCCAGCAAGTTCAATTTCTTTTTAAAACAAAGGATTATATAAAGTATTAGGATTGCAGATTTGGAAAGAAAAATAAGCCATCACCACCAAAACAAGACATTTTCCAAATTATTTCATTCTTCCCTGACCTTGGTGTTCCTGATCTTGTTGATCAGAAAGATAAGTCAATCTTCATTTTGACAAAAAAAACGATAAATAGTTTCTACTCTAAAAACTAATAAATACAATTGATTGCATTGTCACTATAAACCATTGCTAGCCAGACCATCCCTCATATCCAGTAGCACATTTCAAGCATTTATTTTGCAATAAAAAGACACTTTAGAGCACTGTATCAAATATGAGTAAGAATATCTCTCTGACTCTACAATGAAAAGAAGTCTGTCCAATATCTGATTCTAAAAAGTCAGAAAAAATGGGGAAATACAGTTTAAATACAGAAATCCATAAGAGATATTTTACAACACAAACATATTCAGCAAAATATCTGCATGCTCAATCAGATATAGTTGAGACAGTAACACTTTTTCTGTAACCCTACATGAAGCCTATTTCAATAATTTGTGAGCTAAGAGAAAACCAAAGAAGCCTACAAAATCAATAGAAGGATGATATTGTAAAGAAAGAGACGTAGTGGAGTCTTGATACAAAGAGGTTGAGGAGGAATATAATAGAAGTCAGATCGACACAAGATTTTTGTGCAGGTGGTATGAATATTTTCTATTGTATTCATTATTGAAATATCTGAACACAGAAGCGAGATAGTTGGAACATAGAGGTTCTGAACATAGATGATAGAATGACCACATATCCTTCACATTTCCAAATTTTCCTCTATTACCATGGATTATAAAGACCCATTTGAGCTGCAATGGGCTTCTATCTAATCTGAAGCACGTGAGTACTACAAAAGTATGCGGGAATAGAAAATGTCACTGCGAACCCAGGCTCAAACGCTGGGGATGTTATTGCTTTAGTTCACAGAAAGCTGTGGGAAGAGTAAGCTCAAGGCCAGTCACAAGATGTTTTTCTGCTTAGCGAAAGAACAATATTTAGCCGAACTATTGTCTAGCAAGCTTGCACCTGGCACAAAAGGAGGGACTAAGGATTCGAGATAACAGGGTGTGTGAAAAGTCCCACGATGGCATCAGCCACGGACAACTGTATTTAAACACACACTGTAATTAATAAAGGGTCTTCGCTGCACCCCATATGGAGACCATGCCATAATTGCCACAAAAGTAGAACAAGGAGTTGTTACACTGACCATGATGGAATTGGAATACATCTGAGGTATCAAAAGGGACAAAAATGTTTCATTCATTTAAGTAATACTAATTGTATTTGACTTGTTCTACCAATTTCCCCTCAGTTATGCCCATGCAATCCTACTGTGACTGTGTTTGTTGGAGTCGGCAGGGTCACACAGAAACATTTGGTGAACAATATCAAACAGAACAAGTTCATAAAAATCATAATCTTTTCTCATTTCATGAACAAAGAGAGATATATTCAGTGAATATGAAAGAAGACTGTCATGTATTCAATGAACCCCTTAGAACGTTACTATCCCTATGACTGCATAGTACAACCTTGACTGAAGAAAATGCATGCTTTGGTTCTTGATACTTTAAAAGCTATCACCAGGAACAAGCTGGAAGGCTTTTATAAATCCCTATTTATTCATCGAGAATACATTGTTTGTTATCTTAATGGTATCTGTGAAACACTGCGAATCACTGTCTATCCCTATTAAATCTGCTTTCATATTTCTTCCCTCTCTTGCTCTCTCAACTCCATTTGGAGAAGTTGATGAGGCTGAATGAAGACTGTAATAACAGAATTTAATGGGTATAGTTTCTGTAGGTAGGCAGGGTCATAAATGTTGAGTAAGTAGCAGCAAAGGCACAGGAAAGAAGTATGATCACGGAACAAATCAAAACCTTGCAAAAAGCTGCAGTTTGTTTCCATCCTGAGAAAGTGAGGCACTTTTTTTCAATGAATGAAATTCTTTCTTCATAAACAAAGATTAGATTTTTATTTTTATAACCTTGTTACTTTATTTGACAGTTTCATCAAATGTCTTTTTTAGACAGTTAAATGTTTATAAAGGCACAGATAAGCAAAAGAATTTATGTAACTAATTATTTTGGTTACAGAGAACTTTATGAGCCTAAATGCTTTTGAAAATCTGGGATTTTACACGTATTGTTGGTTGTCCTTCCTATAATTTTTAATTTGAAGTTTTTGTAATCTAATTTTTCTGCTATTTCTTGGCCAAATATTTTAATCTAGGGCTAACTGAACTTTCCACGAAATACAGTGCAGTGTCAAAGTCAGCTTTTATTTGTGAACTGTAAGCACCGTTGTCATTTTGCCATGCAAAAAAAAAAAATCATTGTAATACATGGATTTGAATACTTTATGTTTTAATGAATTGAAGAAACAATTTTTTTGTGAAAGAGAAATTTCAACAATTGAATGTGCATACTTGTATTTGTTAACCTGCTATACTGTAATATCAATAGTACTTAACTTTCAGTCCAAGAAAGAATCTTATATATTTTATTACGTTGCTTTATCGAGTGTTACCAAAAAATACAGTAATAAATTGCATAATTACAAACCTACCAATTTTCATATGTAACCATTCTTCTTCCCCTGCTCTTCATTTTCTTCCTCCTCTCACTTAGCTAACAAATATGAATCCTCCTTTCTTCCTCAAAAACCTTAAACCGTTACAGTTCCTGAGCCAGACTGTTTTCCTCCTGCCCAATACAATCATTCCATCCACTTGTCTATCTTCCCTGCAGCCATCAGTGATTTTTGTTTCCACCTTCTGACCCTTCCCCAGACCTCTTTCATCTCCTTTTCATTTCCTCTTCTCTTTCAGCTCAAATTGTTCTTTCTCTAACTTCTGAGACATTCAAGATTTCGTATAAGTTTTGTTTCCATGTGTTTCAAAAATAGAATAAAAACTTTGATGCATACTTTTTCTAACATTCAGTTAATGCAAAAGTTTCTACAATGCAGCATCAGCTGTACAAGTAGAGTTCAGTGAAACATTGTTAAATGTATTGAACTATAACCTACATTAGCGAAAGGAGAATACAAAGTCACCAACACTTAGACTAAAATGAATCAATTCTGACCTAAAAATAGATGGATTTCAGGGAGAAGAAATTAAGTGTAGGAAGAAAAATACATATTTGATGCAAACAGCAATAATATAGGGTCAAATTAAACATTTGAATCATAATCTCCCAATAAAACATTCCCTTCATTTTGAGTACGTACTTTGTAAACATATAATATCCTACTTGGCACTGCTTTTAGTTGATTAATTCTCTCCAGGTGTAACTCAGGTACTTTCTCTTACACACTTCAATACCTATACTCATCAGTCAAGTCATTACACACATCTTTTTCCTAATCTTTTAAACTATCAAGAGCCATATTGAATATATGGGTAATACAGCAGAGGGGTACAACATCCACCCAATCTGTTTATTGCAGTAACTATGGATAATACACTAGCAATGCATAACAGTAATGTACTAGATCCTTCGCTGGTCTAGTGATTTCAGTTCAAGTTGCTAGCTGATGATATGGTCTTATATTTAATTAGTGATTCACTCACCTATGGCAAAGACAGCAATTTGATATATAAAACAAATTAAAAGAGGAACAGTATTTCCAATGTGTTAAGGAGCAGGTAAAACTGTGTCCTGGGTTCAACTGGACAGTTGATTTCTCCTTCAGTGTCTGGTATGATGCTATGTTTTGGCTTCAGAAGTGAAACAGTGTTGATAACAAACCGATGTTTTAGCTGTTGCAGAGCAGTGCTGTACAGAGCCCAGGACATTTCAGTTTCTCACCGTCTCATACTGTCTTACCAGCAAGAGGTCAGGGTGGAGGCACAGGTTCCTGGGAGAGGACAGAATCAGGACAGCTGACCAAAACTGGCAAAAGGGATATTCCATACCATATGACGTTATGAAAAAAAAAGTTGAAAAACAGTTGAGACCTCGCTGGGGGAGAAGCCCTGCTTGGAGAGCGGCTGGGCATGAGTTGGCCGGTGGTGAGCAATAGCTTGTGCATCACTTATTTTGTATTACAAATTACATATTACATATCAAATATTATATATTAATTATACATTATATAATTACATGTAAAAATATCATTACTATTATCCTTTTTTCCTCTTCCCTTTCTGTATTGGTAAATACTTTCTATCTCAGCCCATGAATTTTACTTTGCTTTTTTTTCAGTTCTCTTCCTCATCCCACTGGGAAGGGGAGAGTGAGTGAACAACTGTGTGGTGCTTAGCTGTCAGCCAGGTTAGAGCACAACAAACTATTACAGATTTATTACAGATTTTCTCTCTTTCCCTGTGTGTCTGAAGCCTTTGGCAGGACAGTTAGCCAAACAATAGTGTTTCTTGATGACAGCTGGATGAAATTAATAGGAATTTAGTTAACAAGACACCAAGTAATCCCTAATTAATAGGAAATTAGTTAATTAAGAATCAGTTAATGAGAGTTCTTGGCTTTATTTTTTGTTTGTTTGGGGATTTTTTCACCAGATAAGTGATTCTTCTCTTCTTCTGCCAAGATAGTTATATATCCTAAAGATCAATTTAGAACAAATAAAATATTTCATAGTCTTGCATGCACACTGAAGAAGTGATTTTTAACCACCTGTGTCTTCGTTCCCCAAATACTCTAGACACAACACTAGAATCCTACTAGCCTTGACACAGCTACAGGTATTTCATGTACAATCTGACAGACTTCACAAGGTTGTAACCAAGGTTGCTAGGCTTTCAATCATTCTACATGCTCATGTTAAACTACCTCATATCTCCATTATTTATGACAATTCTATTATAAAAGAGAAAACTTCAATCTTTGTATTAAACCTCACCATGCCACAATGCACCAGATAATTCCGTGGTTTAGAATGAAAAAGAATTTTAGACAAATATTGTGATTTCATGGTTTACAGTAGCTATAGCTTGTGCATACATGCTCTATATGTTGTCCAACAATCATGTACAGCCAAAGTTCACTAAATTTCAAATGAAAAGAAAATCAGTTAGCAAAAATGTTTTTAGAATCAGAGAATCGTTTGAGTTGGAAGGGGCCTTTAAAGGTCATCTAGTCCAACTCCACTGCAATTAACAAGGTTAATAATAATAATCAGGTTGCTCAGGTCTCCATCCAGCCTGACCTTGAATGTATCCAGGGACGTGGCATCCACTGCTTCTCTGGGAAACCTGTTCCAGTGCTTCAATACCCTTACTGTAAAAATACTTTTTCCTTATATCCAACCTAAATATCCCCTCTTTTATGTTAAAACCATTTCCCCTTGTTGTATCACCAGACACCCTGCTAAAGAGTCTGAATCCCTCTTTCCTACAACCTCTCTTTAGGCATTGAAAGGCCACTATCAGGTCTCCCTGGAGCCTTCTCTTCTCCAGGCTCAACAGCCCTAACTCTCTCAGCTTGTCCTCATAAGGGAGGTGTTCCATCCCTTGGATTGTTTTTGTAGTCCTCCTCTGGACATGCGCCAACTGGTCCATGTCTCTCCTGCACCGAGGACTCCACATCTGGACTCAGTGTTCCATATGAGGTCTCACCAGCACAGAGTACAGGGGCAGGATCACCTCTCTTGCCGTGCTGACTGTGCTTCTTTTGATGCAGCCCAGGTTATGGTTGGCTTTCTGGGCTGTGAGGTCACATTGCTGGCACATGTCCAACTTGCCATCCACCAGTATCCCCAAGTCCTTTTCGGCAGGGCTGTGCTCTATCCTTTCATCCCCCAGCTTGTATTGCAACCCAGGTGCAAGACCTTGCACTTGGCTTTGTTGAATCTCATGACATTCTCCTGGACCCACTGTCAGCGCCTGTCTTTGTTTCTCTGAATGGCATGCCATGCCTCACGCGTGTCCACAGCCTGACACATCTTGGTGTCATCCTCAGACTTGCTGAGGGTGCACTCAATCCCACTGTTTATGTCATTATGATATTAAAGAGCACGGGTCCCAGTACTGACCCCTGAGGGACATCACTCATCAATGATCTCCATTCAGACATTGAGCCATTGATCATCACTCTCTGGATATGAACTCACAACCAGTTCCTTGTCCATCGAACAATCCACCCATCAAATCAATATCTTTCCAATTTGGGGAGAAGGATGTTGTGGAGGATCATGTCAAAGGTCTAACTGAAGTCCAGATAGATGACATCAGTGCTCTTCCCTTGTCCACTGATGCAGTTATGCCATCATGGAAGGCTACTGGGTTGGTCAGGCAGGATTTGCACTTGGTGAAGCCATGCTGTTTGTCCCATATCACCTTCCTCTCTTCCACATGTACAAGTAACTATAAATTGTGTAGTAATTTGATAAATTTTATGTCAAAAGTATAGGTTCCAAAAAAGTTCAGATATACCACGGGAAAAGCAGTCACTCTACAGGGAAATGAGATTTATAGTTTTCAATTTAGATGCTGGAGATTTGACTACTATCTGCTTTGTGTTCATTAAATTCTCTTTTAGATCAAGTCATAATTTCCCTTGAAAGATATTCTCCTTGAAATTTAGGATCTTGATTCCCTTATTCACTTTTGAAAATTACAGCTCACACTCTTTATCATCAAAAGATCATTAGTGCATAAGTATGTGTTCTTTGCTGCCTTGTTTTTGCTTCACATTCTGCAGAAACATATAAACTTAAGCACTTAATTAAGCCTCATTTTAAAAGATGAAGCATATTGTTTCTAATGAGAGTATTTCTGTAACAATAAGCTTGTTGATAAGGAAAAACTACTCAACTTTTCAGTAATTAATGTAGATTGCTTGAAAACCGGGCAATTGACACATGAAAAAAAATAGATGTAAGACAATTACCTAAACATAAAATCTCAGAGTTGATAAGTTGCACAGTTACATATTTTTTATCTCACATATTTGAAGTACTTTAAAACAGTCATCATTTTACTCATGGAACTAGGTGGATGAGTGCTTGCTTTGATCTAATTGCATGAGTTCAAATTCTAAAAACCTGTCAAATTAATAGCAAGTACATCTATGCTAAATGTCTAAGAGCAGGCAAGGATGTAGAAAGACAAAGAAAGGCAACATATTGCACTTTAATTCATAAAATTAAAGACTCTTGGATCTTTCCAGATGGGTTTTTCCCTCTTCACTCTCCTATAAATATAGATCTTGGAGAACTCCAGAAATATATTGGTCTTTCAAAATTGCCTGTATATTCAGCATACGGGCATTCTGCCTTTATTACAAAACTTCTACCACTGATTTTGATTGTGGAGAGAATCCACTGAAGAGCATATCTTAATGGTCTCTTCTATGCAGTTAATAAAACAATGCAGAAATTAAAGCATAGATTTGTGACAAGAGTAAAATCCAAGATGCTCAGTTGGCTTATCTTATTGATAAAGTTAATGAAGAAACAGCTGAAAGGATGTATAATTCCATGAAAGTGATCACATTATTCATGTGCATATTCCAAAATGAGCTAGTGTACTGAGTCTGTCTGGAATGGAGTTAACTTTCCCTGCAGCAGCCCATACAGTGTTGTGCTCTGCACTTGTATCTAGAACAGCATTGACATCACACTAATGTTTTGTCTGTTGCTGAGCAGTTCTGGAACAGCATCAAGATTTTCTTCAATCCCCCCAAAGACAGTAGGGAAGAGGTAGAGAGGGGACATCACCAGGGCAGCTGACTTAAACAGAACAAAAGGATATTCCATACTATATGGTGTCACACTCAGCAATAAAAGCGGGGAAAGGAGAAGGAGAAGTGGTGATGCTGTTGTCATGAAAATATCTGTGCTCCTGAACAATCACCATGTGTATTGAGGCCCTGCTTCCCAAGATGTGACCAAACATCACTTGTTGATGGGAAGTGGAAAATGATTGTTTTCTCTTTCTTTGCTTTGGCATAGCTTTGGTTTTTGGTTTTTTGTTGTTTTTTTCTTTTTTTCTATTTCTCTTTTTTTTTTCCTTTTAATTAAATTTTATTTATCTCAACCCATGAAAGTCTAATATTTTCTCCTTACTGAGCTAGCAGGACACCATTCATGTAAGATATTCTGTACAAACTACAGTTTCAAGAAACCCCAGATAATCTCTCAGCAGATCAATTACAAAAGATGGGAAAAAAGGCCATCTTGCCTTACATTGGTCCAATTAAGAAAATCTTTCTTATTGGACTCTGTTTGAATTAAGGAATACAAATGGAGAATTGCAAAAAAGTTTGGTAAGTATGATACACTGATGCTTTGTCAAGAGTACGGGAAAGCAGTTCAGTGACTCAGAAGTACCTATGAAAGTTGCTCCTATTAAAATAAATCAATTATTAGTGACAAAGTATTAACAGCTTTCATTTTCTAAGTAAAGACTAATAGTCCTCTTCTCAAGAATATTAACGTTTCCTTATCTCTATGCATTACTATTATCAATATATCTTACAGCTAATCAGATTATTTCTTTCAAAAGTTTAAAATCAGACTTTTAAAGCATTCAAAATTACATTTATGTTCATGTTTGATGCTAGTTATACTTGCCATTATGAAGAGTGAGAGATGATTTATTTTCATTATAAAAGAGTATATTTATTTTATACTTTCTTCTGAAGGAACAGGGAAATCATACTCAACAAAACTGTAAATAATTGCCTAAAAAACCACAGAGTCCAGTATAAAATACACTGAGTTCAAAGAAAGAAATTCTACAAGGTTCAAAGATAACTGGAGTGAATATCCTGCATTATAGAATGGTGGACCAGCCATGAAATTATTAGCAAAATTGAGATGCCACCAACCGACTTGACAGCAAGGGAAGGTGTAAAACCATAAGAATGACAAGAAAAAAACTAGATAGTAAAAAGTAATAGTAAATAAGTAAAAAGTTATCTATGGGAAGTTGTGAGGTATGCAACATGATCTTTCAAAGTGGTTGTTCTAATCATTTTCAGAAGTATATGATGTATCCTGAGACAAAGAGAACAGAGTCTGATACATATTTAATCAGCTGCTAGGAAAAACTAGGTGAGAGAATCAGAAACATAGATCAACAAGGATTTTAAATACTTTGGGAAAATAAAGCAGTTTATATTCACACAAAAGGCTATAGCCTATATACAATGTAAACCTTATTTGTGTATGTCTATTAAAAGCAGTATTTTTAAGAGGCTCCTAAACTTTTACACAATACTAAACTCAATCAAAAGTATAAAAACTAGGATTATCATGAACACTCACCAAAAATAAACAGTCTTTGTTATACAAATCTACCACTATACTTCTGAAATGGAGCCTGTGCCACATGTATAATTAACATTTTTGTGACAAATAATTTATGTTAATTTACTCGTGTGACAATATTGCTGTAACACCAATCTCATTTCACATTATTTTGTATTTAAGTTTCTTTTTCCTTCAGCTCACAAGTCTTTCAATCTTTGAAGTTTTATATAAAAAATAAAGAAAAACAGCTTCGTTGTGTACAAAAATATGTAATATTAACATATGCCAGTTATCTAATATACAGCAGTTTAATTGCTGCACCAAATGCAGATCTATGCTGCCATAAAAGAGACAGTAAAATACTGAAAAAATTGCTGCATACTCTCCCTAACCAGTCTCCTGAGTAAGATCTCTCTCTTGTCAGTCAGTAAAACTGATTGCCTGTCTTTAAAGTTGTGCAGTCAGAAAATTACAAGTCAGGTTAAAGGATGCCATTTATAGCCCTGCTTGACAACTGATGCGTTCTGTCTATGTTTAATTTAATCCCTTGTGCCTCTGAATATACTAAGGGAACTAGCATTGAATCAGTATTTATTTTTTAAAGCATCTTCAAATCCATATACACTGATGTTTTCACTGATTTGAATATTGTTAGCCTTTACTCTTTGACACCAGCTTACTGCCATTTATCGGTGCTTTCAGGTTCTCTATTTAAAGACAAATTTAGATTTTGAAATCACTGAAAATGTACTTATGAGGATACAACAGAGCTCTGTTTATGCTGTTCCCTGGCTTTCTTTTCTGTAGAAGTAGTAGAACTGTCAGAGGATCAGTGTCTGCTTGGTTCTCACCATGACTTAGAGGCAGGATATTAGCTGCGTTTCTGCATCTGGACCCCAAAAATTAAACAGCTTTCCTAGGATTTATTGTCTAGGTATTGTCAGTGGAGTTCATGAATTTTATGCAGACACTACCTTCATTTGTTATATTTTACCACAACCATATTTAAGGAGATTGATTTCAAATAACGTGTGGCTATTACCACAATATTTTTCAGCTTCTAGTATCTTTCCTGTCCTTCCTAATCCTTGCTCAGCTCTTTTTAAATTCTAAAAAAAAAAAA
>WBMW01002956.1:106684-145522 GCA_013396635.1 Penelope pileata
AAAAAAAAAAAAAATATAAAGTTCAAACTTCTAAAAGTTTTAAATTCTGACAAGATTAATAAAGACAGAATTTTTCTTAAGTTTTGAAAGCCTTCTCAATACCCACAACTGTTCCTACTTTTATATATCATACATCTTTATCAGTATGAAGTATATATGATACAAAGCACATCATTTCTGTACACAATACAGCATATCTGTGTCAGTTGCCATATTGTTTCTACATTCTTATAAAGTTACACGTTAGTTTTTCCGTTTCAAAATAATAAAAACAACTGAAAGAGCATCTGTTAGAAAGGACCATTTCTTGGTCCTTCAGTAGACCCATCCTACTTCCCTCAGCAGTTTACCTAGGCTTCTTCACTCTATCTCTTGACAAGAGCAAAAGAAAAATTTAACAGCTTGCATAATACCTCAATACATACTACATTCTTTTGCTTTACACTTTTCCCCTCTTTGTCATGTATTTTTCTTATGGGATCACCTTCCTCTTCTCTCAAGTGCTAAGATTAAACATAGCTCCAAAGTTCTAGAAGAGCTATTCCAGATACTCTGTCAGCAAGAAGTATGTAAGTATATGGACTATTTATTTAATTGAGGGCCAATTGAAAAGTGTAACAAGAAGTGTTTCCATATGTGAATTACAAAAGTTATCTTTTGTTAGCAACAAAGATTAGCTCTCCTGCTAAAAATCATTTGCTAATGATAATAATATGGACAGAGTATAAACAGTAAAACTCGTCTCTTGAAAATGCTCCTATGCACAAGAGTTACCACAATTACAATTACTTTTTTTAGACAGGAGCTACAGGATTCTGCTACTGCAGAGCTTTATCTGTATATTGAAACCTTTTTTCAATCAATTCTTCTTTCAACTGTTCAAATTCATACCTAAGTTCAAAACAAATGAGAAATCCCAATGAAGTTAGGGCCATTCTACAGATATTTCTGATTAAACATCTTGCTCACTTATGATCCATCAGTGAAATATAAAGAATTACTTCAGAGATGTACTGATATTTGTGTGATCAGAGAAATCAAAAAGGTCTGCCAAATTTCCACATAACCAAGCATTTCTGCAAAACTGTGATATAACTCAGATGCAGAAAATTCCTTTACAACTAAATTTGTTGCAGATATGGCCATGTGCATTTTCACAGTTCATTTGTAAAAGGTTACTATTTAGCCTGTTGTGCAAAAGAGACAGCACTTCATCATAAGGCTTATTGATTCCAGAGAAAGCACTTGGAGGCGAGCTCAGATTCATTAGTTTAATAGAGGGGTACTCACTATGCTGGGGCGGCCGTCTTGTAGTCGATGCCGATAGGGATGCTTGTAGTGGCATGCTGGCAAAGGGGATCACCGATGTGGATGCCAGCGGTGGCAAGCCAGCAAGGATTCAGTAGCAGGGTTTGGCAGGAGGATCCCCCTCCGTGGATTTGTGGCCACATATGTAACAGTGGGGAACAAATACAGTATTGCTGTATAAGCAAGATCGTTCACAGAAAGCAAGGGTACTTATTTACAGTTGCAGAGCAGTTTCTCATAGACAGGTTTTCATCTAGCTTTGCGCAGAAGCGCAGGCTGAGGCAGTATACTTGTCTTCAAGCTAATACAAGCCCTTTCTCACAGGCTAGCCCCCATTCAGGCAGTGATCAGTAATTTTCCATACATAGCCCAATATTTAATGTGAAATAATGGTAACGCTACTAACAGCAGTACAACATTTTTGTATTTTTACTTCAACTGTGGCTGTTTTGATAGTCTTCATGTTACAGCCAGAGCCCACATTGTTCAGAATTCATTCACATCGTCCTATAAGCGCTTGCTGTGGCACCAACTGCTCAAGGGACTTGTCTACCCAGAGGTAATTTGAGGCATACCTCTCAAGGGGTAGACTAATGAAAGTGAAAATGAAATAGTCCAGTGATGATACAGAGCAGAAAGAAAGAGTTAATGGTGAGAGCAGAGGCAGGCAGACAGGAGTGCTCATCCTGAACTCAAAATTAAGCCAATCTTAATCTTAGTTTCAGAAAGCCTGTGCTTCATACTGGTAGTTTTCTTTACCATTAGCCTGAACAGTTCAAATTTAGGTTTCCATCTGGATTTATATATACATGGGATCTGGATACACACTACGGTTAGGCATTTGTGAGTTTGTTATTGGTGTTGTTGTTTGTTCAGGACATTCTAACAACCCCAAAACCCAAGGATGAATCCAATGCAAGTCAGTAGAATGAAATGGCTAAAAAAATGTTCAATATCTATTTAGCATGGTACATATGCCCCATATTTATGTCATATATCCATGTATGTTTGATAGATACAAACTTTCAGTATGTATTTAGCATGGTGTAGATATTATATCTATATCTAGATCTATATGCAGGTTGCTCCGACAGTAATGCCTCCCATAGATTTCCACGGAAACTAAAACAAAGAGCACAATAACACTGTTTGATAGAGTAAATTCTCAGCTACAAAACACTAATTTTCAGCATAGTCATCACCATGAGCTATGCATTTTTGCCAGTGATGAAAAAGAGCCTGCGTGTCACACTTATAAAAATCTGTACCAGTGGAGGTGACCACTATTGCTGTTGCCACTGCTGAAACACACCGCCCACCACCTCACTGTGCTGATATTCACTGTTTGGTCTCCAGAAATGTTCAGCAAGTGTCAAGGAATGTCAATGGATGCCATTTTTTCCACAGAGAGGAATTCAGTTCCACACCTTTGCTTCATATGCACTTCCATGTCAGACATCATTTGGTCAGAGTGCCCCTCTGCTGCCATCTGTTGCACAGCATGAAATTTGGTAGAATATTGGTGGAAAGGCTCAACCTCTACTGCCATACCGTCAACATCCATCTCTGACATTGTGGGCCAACATAATAAAATAGGAGTCATTACTTTTGTAGCAATCCTTGTATGCTATATATGCTGTGTATGTTTGATATATGTATGTATAAAGTCTACAGAAACAACATAGATTATTAATGATTGTATTTTAAAGGGCTGTTTCAGTGTTCTAATATTAGAATGACAGAATAGAAAATATGAGTGAAAGAACAGAAAACGTTGAGAAACTCACTTCTCTAAGAAGTCATTTTAAAAACTCAGATGTATATATTTGTACACCAAGTGTGTGAAGTTCAATATCTTATTGAGAATGAAAGAAATCATAGTAATTCTTCCATTGCTATTGAATTCCATTTACTTAAGGCTAGTGCTACCTTAAAAAAATAAATTGCACAGTGCAGGATAGCTATAATATTAAAAGCTTTCTTAAACTGGAATATACAGCATCAGCCTTGTTCTATTCACCTTTTAATCTTGAAGGAAATCCCTGTCTTAGAGATTGAATTCTGTTCCCATACTCTCTTCATCCACTTTGCTTCTCTGTTGTTTTTTTTTTTTTTGTCTTTAAAATGTCAGCTTCTTAGCATACATATATCCCAAACTACTTACTGTTAACTTAATCTGTGCTTTATTCATTTAAAGCAAGATAGACATTACACCTTCCTGTAGTTCAATTCAACCTGTGTAAATACAATAAATAGTCTCCAGTGTAAACACATTTAAATATATATGGCTATGCTTGTGAAAACCCAGACGGGTGTTAATCACTGTTAGTGAAAATAACGTGGTATTGAAGCTTAATAACAAAATCCAAGTTTTACTAATCATGACAATGACCATGCAGCCTACATGCTGCTCTACTGAAATCAAAGTCAGGACATAAATGTAGTTTTATTTATCTTAGAAGTAAGAGTTTTTCTGTAATTTAAACAACTTTACTTGACTTCATTGCGAAGATGTTATCTGTAATAATACCTTAGTAATCTATAATATCGTAAAATGTGTACCTCTAAGAAAAATTTAAGATAGTAACCAACTACAAGTGTGTGGTGAGTGTTCACAGTGCCATGTTAAGAATAAATGTTGTTTACCAACAGTGCATGATTAGAAATAACTATCAAAGTAATGTTGTGAGACGAAATAATCTTCTCCACATTTAAAGTGAGCTATTGTCTATATAAAACAAAATTTCTAAATATAAAAATTGTAACACTTGTCATCTTATCCCCAAAGAGTGTTTTGATGTTATGTAAACACTAACCTTTTCTTTAGAGGTTATGAATATATTTACAATAAAGATCTATTGACACAGATATTTCAAAAAGAAAGAAAAGCGCATGTCATTCACAATTGAAAATGTATTTGTTTTTGAATAATTTCTATCAATAAGTAAAGAACTCCAAATAAGCATAGCTTCTGGGGAAAAAGAAAAAAAAAAAGACATAATGGAAGAGAGAGAGTACAATCCAGAGAGTGACTGTAGGACAAATAGTCACTTCCTCTATTATTTTCAAATGATCTCTCAGTCTGGCTCTATATAAATAGAAAATTCAAGACAAATAAAAGTAATAATGAAATAATAGTACAAAAAAAAAAAAAAGAGCTTCTGTTGTCCAAATAAACCTCAAATGTAAAATCTAACTGCAACGTGTAAGGCTACAGCAAAAGTGACATATGTGACCGAAACACCAAGTCTCTGTGAAAACTGATTGTGTGCTTTAGGCAGATATCTTGACTGGCTGTTTTAGGTACAAGTGAATAGTAACATAAGGTTCTGCCTGCCGTCATATGGCTTAGGATCATTTTTCTTCATTTTCAGTGCCATTTTATTGTTAACTTGCTTTTAAAAACAGCAGATTTCTTTAACCTATCAAAGTTCTTTCCCCCTTTCCTCCCTCTCTCCCCGCAGGAATGTCTTGCACACTGATTTGATTTATGCCAAGACAGTGAATTGTATTTTATTCTAAATGTCAGATTTACATGTTCTGTGTACTTATTCATAGATACTTTCATCTCTCCATGCTAAATGGGATTTTTTATACTTCAAAGTTTGGATAGTTTTCCTTAAAAAAAAAAGGAACAGCGATTCTCTTATTCTTATGCATATATGATCATTGATACAGTAAGGGTTGATGTTGAATTTCATGGAAATACGTGGCCAAGCTTGAACTTATTTTAAAATGTAAATCCCTTTTGCATATATTTTTGAAGCAAGTAAGGTCTGGTTTACTCCTTTTAATTTAGGGGGAGTGGGAGATGGGGAAAGGAGGTCATCGTCTCTTTGTTTTTGTCCTCAGCTTGACTGTGATATTAACTGTCATTTTAATAAATGATCAAACTTGTCTAAGTGTTAAGTATGTGCAAAAATCTTGAAAGTATTAAGCTGTTGACTTACTGGCATGAACTACCAATTAGCAAAGTGCCTTTTAGCTGTAAATATCTGATTCTATATGACTTCCAGCTCTGTTTCAATGCCTACAAAATAAACATTTTTGACTAGCAAAAACCTGGAGCCATTCATAATATCAAACATATGATCTAGCCCCAAACTGTTTTAAAATCTAATAAAATCAGCAAGTTAATTCAGATAATCTTCTCATTGATACCTGAAGGTTTTATCAAAAAGTAATTGGAGGACAGTACAGAAGCCAAAACTGCTGATTTAAAACTTGCTTTAAAAAGCAAGATGTTTCTACAGAAAATTCAAGGTAATTAACTGGGTTATCCTATTATTTCACTAAAATGTACATTTATACAGAGAACAAGCTGCATTTTCAAAATGTACATGGTTTCTTATTTTAAATAAATAAATTTAAAATATATAAAAAAAATTAAATACATAAGAAAACCAGCTCAGTTTCTTCATTGCAATTTTGTCTACCCAAAAGGATATGTGAGACTGACTCCAGATTTTATATTATTAAATGCTGAAACTCATACTTATGGTGGACTTAAAGAAGCCATTGTATCCCTCTGGATTTGCATGAGTAAGATGAATCTGAAAGACTTCATTAGTATTAATATACTATGTGGTCATACAACTGGTAAAAATAATCATCCATACTTTCTCATGCCACAAGCCTCATTGGATGCCCCTGAGACATAAGAAATTTATGAAGAATAGAGATGTTTGGCTGACTACCAAAGATACTGGAATATTCAACTATGTGAAGTGCTCAACACAGTGACCAGAACAGCAAAAATGCATGGAAAGACAGAGTTCATGTAACTGTTCCAATTTTTAATATACTTTCTCAGCCCAACCTCTTTCCTCTGTAAAATTGTCTCTCACTTCTCCAGAGGCTGGCTAATATTAGTCAATTCATTTGAAATAAGGAGAACTTTTTCTAATCAAACAGCTCTTAATAGGACATTACATTTGTTCATAACAAGAAAAAATGTGTCCATTTAGAAGCTTTGCTGAGGTCCTCAGGACTCTATTCTAATTTCCTATTTTAAGTTGTGTTTTCTTGGTTATCCTAATCCAAATTATTTGGGTTTCAGCTACCAAAACAGAACAGACTGCTACTGAGCTGGCCTCGGATTTTGGGATATCCACATAACATGTGCCTATGGCAGACCTGTGCTTTCCAGTGCCTGCAGCTGGGACATCAGGCACCGCATGTGACAAAATCTCAAATGACTCTGGTCAACCTCATTATAGCATTTGAATCCTTATTGCTTGGTTAAAAATCTAGCTTACAACCAGAAATGAAGTTGTTCAAAGTTAAGGATGCTCTTCTCCACAGAAACATTTGTACGTTTTCTTAATGTTTCCATCACAAAATCTAAAGTATTATCTCATTTTGACATACAAATTGTTTTCTTAATTTAAACACTTGCTTAAATGAAATTTGCCAAACATTTAAATGGGATTTCTCAATGAACCTGTTCCACTCTGACTATTTGTTTGCCACATGATAAGAGTAGAAGAGAAAATCTAGCTTTTCCTTAAAGCAAAAACTAGTGAAGTACACATAACATTTTTTACACACAGTGTCTTGTTAAGATTAGAAGGGAACATCTCATATATAAGCAGAGCCAAGAATACATTCTTAGTCAAACTCATATTTCAAAAATCTGACAGTTCATATTATGAAATGCAGGATTTTTTAATAAAAATACAGTTAAAATTATATTCTTTAAAAAAGAAAATCTTTCCTAGTACCTACCCATTTTATCTGGTATTATGTTCACCATTCCAACCTCCTCCTACATAGAATAACAGAATCATTTAGGTTAGAAAAGACCTCTAAGACCATCAAGTCCAACTGTTAACCTACTACTGTGAAATCTGCCATACCTCCACTGGTGCAACTTGAGGCCATTTTCTCTTGTCCTATTGCTTGTTGCCTGGGCGAAGAGACTGGCTTCCACCTCATTACAAGTTCCTTCAAGATAGTTGTAGAGAGTGATAATGTCTCCCCTCAGTATCCTCTTCTCTAGGCTACATAATCCCAGTTTCCTCAGCCACTCCTCATAAAACTCATTCTCTAGACCCTTCACCGGCTTTCCCTTCTTTGGACATGCTCCAACACCTTGATCTCTTTTTTGTGGAGAGGGGCTCAAAACTGAACACAGTGCTGAAGGTTTGGTCTCATCAAAACAGAGTACAGGGGGACAATCACTTCCCTAGTCCTGCTGGCCACACTAACAGCATACAAGCTATGATGCTATTGGTCTTCTCGGCCACCTGAGCACACTGCTAGCTCATATTCAGCAGGCAATTGACTAATATTCTCAGATTCTTATCTGCCAGGCAGCTTTCCAGCCACTCTTCCCCCAGCCTATAGCGTTCCATGGGTTTTTTGTGACCCAAGTGCAGGACCAGGTACATAGCCTTGTTGAATCTCTTGCAGTTGGCCTCAGCCCATTGATCCAGCCTTTCCAGAACCCTTGATAGAAGCTTCCTGCCTTCAAGAAATCAACACTCCCACCTAATTTGGTGTTGTCTGCAACCTTACAACACAATTCTGCTGATGACAGCAAAAAATTATAGAATCATAGAATCATTTGAATTGGAAGGGATTTTTAAGGTCATTTAATCCAACTCCACTGCAATGAACATAGACATCTACAGCTAGATCAGGCTGCTTGGAGCCCCATCCATCCTGACCTTGAACGTCTCCAGGGATGGGGTATCCACCATCTCTCTGGGAAGCCTGTTCAGGTTTCAATATCCTTATCATATTTTTTTTCCTCATATACAGTTTAAATCTCCCCTCTTTTAGTTTAAACCGTTTCCCCTTGTTCTATCACCAGGCACCCTGCTAAAGAGTCTGTATCCTTCTTTCCTATAGCCTCCCTTTAGATATTGAAAGGCCACACTCAAGTCTTCCCAGAGTCTTCTCTTCTCTAGGCTGAACAGCCCTGGCTCTCTCAGCCTGTCCTCATAGGGGAGATGTTTCATCTCTTGGATCAATTTTGTGGCTCTCCTCTAGATGTGCTTCAGCAGATTCATGTCTCTCCTGTACTGAAGATCCCACATCTGGACACAACACTCCAGATGAAGTCTCATCAGTGCAGAGCAGAGAGGCAGGATTACCTCCCTTGGACTGTTGGCCACGCTTCTTTTGATGCAGCCCAGCATAAAGGCTAAGAATACAAAATAAGTTCTACACCACTGTAATTAGTACATTATTAGTACCAATATGATGCTAATGTAATATTAGTAGCAAAAAAGAAAAAAGAAAAAACACTTTACAACTTGTAGTATGAATAAAAACAACCACATACTTTTGCATGATGTAATGACAGCTGAATAATAACTAGGGTAGTTATTTTACTGGAATTTCTTAAGAAATAATTAAAACATATTAAATCTATGTTTGTAGCATTAGACACAATTTATTTTTTACTTCATTGATTTTCTAAATAATATATGCTGCTATTCAGCCTTTAGTAGACACTTGTAGAACATTGGAGAAGAATCTTGTCATGAAGTGTGAGCTACCAATGATAACTGAGAATCAAAACCAATGCTGTTATCCCTTTAAAATTCTTCTCCAGACTACGTTATTATTTGAATTAAAACTATAGTGAAATACACATCATGCTCTGCATTTTCCAAATTTGTTAGAATGGAGTAAACCTGGCTCTGATAATTACAGACAAAGCTGATGCCTTTATTAGACCAACAAAGGAGATGTGGAATATTTGCAGAAGTACCAATTAATTACCATGGAAGTTAGATATTACAGTCTGATGACTTAGTTAAAGAAACATTAATTATAGCCAACTAACCTTTTTTGGTATTGTCATATGAGGCTAAAAGCTACACATCTCCTACAGAAACAAAATTATTCTTCTTCTATTGTCACATCAATGTCTGAGGGGTCAAATATTAAAATTTCTTTTGGAATTCTCAAGAGGGAATAAACATTTTCAAATAGGAAAACATACAGTTCACATGAATGAATTGAAGGATAGAGAATGATAGTAACAAATGTATACAGAACTTTTTAGTAAGAGCCTGCAAAATGTAAGTTCCCTTAGAACGTAAACAAGAAGGGTTACAAAAAAGTATCAAGAGAACAGTGGACAGCATTCATTTTTCCAGTCTTATATAACTGAAGGACATTTGAGATGATGAGCAAGTTGCAAACTTCAGATAGAATACAAGGTTGGTAACAAGCCCAGGTCTTTATATGTCTGTTCTTGCAATAGTCAAGTAAGTGAATAGTTTGGGTTGGAAGGGACCTCAAAAGTCATCTAGTTCCAACCATACTGCCATAGGCTGGGACACCTCCTGCTATATGAGGTTTCCACAAGCCCCATCCAACCTTGCCCTGAACACCTGCAGACACTATTGTATAGTCCAGTTTGACATTATGTAATTTTACATTTAACTACATTCCTGAAGTATGCTTTTTAAATTGAAAATATTTGAGAGATAAATATTTACTAATTATATTTATTTTTGTGGGTTTTTTTGTATTTTAATACCTGAATTATAAAATACCTGGTTGCAGAACATAGCATGGAAGTCCTGCAAAGGCTCAGCAAGAGAAAACAGACAGTACCACGGACAGTACCAGCATCCTTGTCAGAGAGTCATTGAAAGCAGAGGGTAAGAAAAAAAACAGTCCGTGACATGAGGGATGAGCAGGTGATCCAAGACAGCCAACATGCCTACACAAAGGAAAGGTCATGTATGGCCAATCTGGTGGCCTTCTACGATGGAGTGACGGCATCAGTGGAGAAAGGGAAGGCAACGAATGTCATCTACCTGGACACGTCCAAGGCCCTTGAAATGGTCTCCCACCACATCCTTATCTCTAAATTGGAGAGAGATGAATTTGAAGGGTAGACTATTCGGTGGATAAGGAATTGGTTGGAAGGCCACAGACAGAGGGTTGTGGTGAACGGCTCCACATCCAGGTGGAGGCTGGTAATGAGTGGTGACCCCCAGGGGTCTGTCTTGGGATCAGTGCTCTTTAACATCTTTATCAATGACATCAATGATAGAATTGACTGCACTCTCAGCAAGTCTGCTGATGACACCAAGCTGAGTGGTGCAGTCGACACAACAGAAAGAAGGGATGCCATCCAGAAGGACCTCGACAAACTTGAAGGTTAGGCCCACATGAACCTTACAAGATTCAACACAGCAAAGTGCAAGGTTCTGTGCTTGAAGTGGAGTAATCCCAGGTATGTGTACAGACTGGGAGAAGAACTCTTTGAGAGTAGCCCAGCTGAGAAGGACTTATTGGTCCTGGTGAATGAAAAACTTAACATGAGCCAGCAGTGTGCTCTTGCAGCCCAGAAGGCCAACAGTATCCTGGGCTGCATCAGAAGAGGGGTGGCCAGCACGAAGAGGGAGGGGATTGTCCCTCTCTACTCTGTCCTTGCAAGGCCCCATTACTGTGTCCAGGTCTGAGGCCCCCAATACAAGAAAGATATCAAGCTTTTGGAGAGGGTCCAGAGAAGGGCCACAAACATGATCAGAGGGCTGGAGCACCTCCCCTATGGGGACAGGCTGAGGGAGCTGGGCTTGTTCAGCCTGGAGAAGGCTCCAGGGAGACCTGATAGTGGCCTTTCAATATCTAAAGAGAGGCTATAGGAAAGAAGGATAGAGTCTTTAGCAGGGTGTCTGGTGATGGGACAAGGGCAAATGGTTTTAAGCTGAAGGAGGAAAGGTTTAGATTGGATGTCAGGGGGAAGTTCTTTACCGAGAGAGTGGTGAGGTGCTGGAACAGGCTGCCCAGAGAGGCTGTGGATGCCCCATTCCTGGAGGTGTTCAACGCCAGGTTGGATGGGACCCTAGGCAACCTAATCTAGTACAAATTCTGGAGGATGATGGCCCTGCCTGAGGCAAGGAGGTTGGAAATTGATGATCCTTGGGGTCCCTTCCGACCCAGGCCATTCTATGATTCTATAATTCTATGATTCTAACATTTCAAATGGATTATGTCATAATAAAGTAGATCTTCGGAATTCACAACAATTAATTTGCCTGGGTACTCATAATGTATTCTTTTTAAAGTAGAAGTTTACTTATTGCGATAAAATGAAAAGATCAATGAAAACAAATGTAATAAAAACCTGTGTGAAATTAAAAGGATTACTGAGTATTCCATCACTACCCTGGGGGAAAAAATAAATAAACCTGTCAGTTAAAACACTCAAAATGAACACACATAAAACAAAAAAAGACACAGAAGATAAAAATGTAGAACTGTAGGATTGTTCAGTAGTTCAGAACCAACTTAATTTAACCAAATATCCTATTTATACAATTGTACTGTCTTTATCCTGCAACAGAATTAGGTTATGAAAAAAGTAGTGATTTTTAAAACAAATTTTGTTTAAAAAAAAATCCCTAATCCTTCTCATTGATTTCAATGAGTATAGAACTGGGCCACAGATTTATTTATCCACAAAGCCTTAAAGCTTGAGTTCCTTTGAAGTGCTGAGTGATCTCCATTTCCTTTAGCTCAAAATGAGACTTCTGAGAGAGCCTGTCATATGTCCAGTGCAGGCAAGTTTATGTCCTTAGTACAATACCCACACCTCTTTAGGTAGCTAAAAGCATCTGATGTAATTTGAAACAGGCAGCCTGAGCTCACACGGTTTATGAACTTAAGGAGAATTTTTTCATAAATAAATAAGTGTGAAAGAGCTCTAACCTTACAGCTTTATAAAGCTGCTTTTCTCAAGCATGAAGATATGATTACCTATTAAAACTGTTGTTAGAAAAATGGATAAAGTAGGTCTAGGGTGAAAGGCTTTGTCTCTTCTCTCCTTTTATGCAGTTTGTTATGGACAATGAAAATGAACGTTAGTATAGAGTAATCTTTTATAGATCTATTTTGATGAATTACGTATTGCTTATAAAGATCAATCTAAAAGTTAACAGCACAAGTTTGTTTACAAGTTCTCAAGATATTTTTCTCCTTCACATTGTACACTTGTAAGAGACCAATGGGAAGCTTGACTCAACAACTAGGGTTAGAGAGAGAAGGTGAGGGAACAGATTGGGTCCTGTGGAGGCAGGGCAGTAAGCTGTTCTCCCATTTATGGCAACTTACTGAGAAGGGGGGTGCATGCCTTTGCCAAAAATGCCCGAATCTTCTGGAACCCTGAGCTGCACAGACACAGGGGAGTTGCCACCCCAAAGGTGGTCTCAGACCATGTGAACTACATAAAGGTGAACAGACATGTTTTGACTTTGTTGACTCCCCACCCACGGATGAAGACTCCAGCTCAAGACTATGCTGGATCTGCGTATGTGGTGAAAAATCTGTCTCTTTTGCTTTATTTTCAGTTATCTCTTACTCTTTTCTTTCCTCTTATCTCTCTTCATTTATTTTCTTTAGTAGCCATTGCCTAATTTGCCTATAAGTCCAAGTAGTTGACTAAGAAAAGATGCCTGTGCCAAAATACCTGTTTCCCCATAATGCTTATTGTTGCTGTAATGTTGCCCAACTTTGCCTTGAGATAGTGGACCAATTGTGATCATTGATCTCAAATTGTTTTACATTGTTCCTCTGAGTTGTTGTCCAACTCTGTATCTCCCGTGACCCGTGCCGAGCAGGTAGTGCCTAATTCAGTGGGATTTCAAAGATTCGCCTTCCTCGCAACCTACCAAGTGGGATGAGACAACATTCTCCTTAAAAATTATCATTTTTGCAAATGCTATGCTCAGAAGAAAAAAAATGAGTGGGACTGAAAGGATTTTTGTGGTTTAATTGCTGTGAAAGCTTCAACTCTTAAGTTAGGATTTGATTTATTAAGAAGAAATTCTGGGTCATTAATTTTCGTCTTTCCAAACTTTGCAATGATAATCTTCAAAAAAGAAAATGTGATTTATTTTTAAAGTTTAAATGTGTCAAAATGGCCCCTACTGCTACTATGAATTGCATTAAAAAGTAGTCAAAGCATAAGTAATCTGTGGCAGCAACAGCCAAGTCTGTAATGACTACCACAGGACTGTAAGGAGATAAGAAAGGTAACATTAAGCCAGTACTGAAGTGTTGATGAAGACTTTTATCACTGTTTCTGGGTTCAGGATCTCACTCACCTTTGCACTGATTTTTGTTTTGTAGTGTTTTGACAGTATGTTGCAGAAAGAGAAAGCAGGAAGTAGCTTATTATACAGAGCAGAGAGTGGTGTCCCCTAGACAGCCCTGTCAAGAGCTGAGCAAATAGAGCTTCACCTTCCTTATCTGCATTCAGTCCCATGTAGTACTTTTGGGTGAATATTGACAAGGCAATGAATTTGTGACAGTTCAGATTCAGTGCAGAAAATGTTTTCAGATGCTCATCAACCACAGTGCTCTCTAGAAATACCATGCAGCTCCATTCTCCCTGAGACATTGTCCAACAGCACAAGTGATAAGGAATGCAGAGAGACCATGGGATTAGGACTGCAGAACTGTGTCCAACAAGCTACAAGGCTTGTCCCCTGATGCACCTGCTCAGCTCCTCACTGCCAGAGGAGATCATGCACTGTGAGAGGGATACAAGGAAGGTTTTTATCTGCAGTTTGTCGCTCAGTTCCTGTCAGCACATTTTTGAGGCTTTTTTTTTCCCTTCTTAAGTCTTTTCATCTTCATATAAAAGTTGTCTTCTCAATGCCACTTATTAGAAAGCAAAACTAAACAAAAAACAGCAACAACCACCAAAAAACAAAAACAAAAACAAAACAAAACAAAAAAAACAACCAGGACAGAAGGATTGTTTGGAATCATAGAATTATAGAATTGTTAGACTTGGAAGGAATCTTTAAAGGTCATTTAGTCTAACTCTCCTGCAATGAACAGCTACAATGTACAGCTAAATCAGGCTGCTCAGAGCCTGTTCCAGCCTGACCTTGTGTGTCTCCAGGGATGAGGCTTCCACCACATCTCTTGGCAACCTGTTCCAGTGCTTCACCACCCTTACTGTAAAAAACATATTAATAAAAAACTACAAAACATTAACTTCCATAACTGCAACCAAAATTATATAACGGTTAGTAAAAAATCAGAAATCAGCTATTGCAGTATTATAAAACAATTATATACAAACATAATCTACCGTGAAATACTTAATTCCAAGTTTTAATGTTATTTTCAGATAGAATAATTTCCAAGGAAGACAAACCTGTTCTAAACTTTGAAATCATCTGTACCTTCAGTGGAGCACTTACTGTCTCAGACAGGTAGGGTTAAGAAAGTTTTTTCACCTTCTAGCTACAAAACTACTGTTCTACACACTAAATATGAATGGCTTAATTCTAGTTTTGTTATTTGATTTTTTGTTGTTTTTTGTTTGGTTGGTTTGGTTTGCCTTTTTCTTGTTTGTGTTTGTTTTGGTGTGTCTCTGGATTATTCCTCATTTCTTATGGATAAGGCATTGCTATTCATTTCATATCCAGTTCTCTCTCAGTTCCATCACCTATCCTAACTCTCATGCATTTTTATCAGCATCTAGGATATTTAGATTTTCGCAGAACTAAAAACCATATATACAGATCCCATAACAGAAAATAAAAAAAATAGCACCAGTGAAATACATGAAATAAATGTTACTTTGACTTGTTAACATTATTTGATGCCTGTATGCTAACTTCTCAATTAACTTGCGTTTTTATAGGTACAGAATTTGTTTAACAAGGACTTTGCTTCATCTCTTATTGCTCTGCTGCTACAGTATACATGTACTAATGAAAGGAGACAGTGGTTTTCTTATCAAAATAGATGATTATTGGGAGTAAAATCCCCCAAATTTAATAATATTTTTTGAAAAGGAAAGAATTATATTATCTTGGGAAAAAAAAAAAAGCAAAGAAAGAATAAATATTATCTGTTTTTTTCATGTATATGGTCAATATATTAACTGAGTTTTAAAGTTTCAAAAATACATTTGACAAACATTTCATTAAAGAACAGAGTAAAAATCCCAGTCTCCATCCAATAGCTATTTTGCCAGTGATTCGCCTAACAAGAAACAAAGGGCACAGTTAATAATTAATTAAACAAAAAAAACACCAGTAAGCCACATAAAAAATATCCTTATCCTTATATCCATATACTTATGAACTTAAGAACTTTTACTTTGCAAAACCAAGGAGGACACCTGTTGTGAATTGATTCTCACAGAAACCGCTGACAAGCCAGAGGTCTGACTTTAGTACATGAAGTACATCAATGTGACAGCTTAAGTATAGTTTTAGTGCGTCGTATATTTAAATTCTTAGTAAGTACATTTAATTGCCAAGCTTCAGCTAAATGCTTTCAGTAATTTATTTTCCGAGAAATATTTGCATATGCTTCTGAAGGCAATCATACTGAAGGAAACACAGGCTTACCACTTTCAAGATATTTTTTTAGAGCTTTTATACTTGTTCTGGTAAAGGTATTCTCCCAGGTCTATTAGAAAATAGCCAATGACAATCTGCATTTTAGGGTGATAGCTACTGAAGAAGAGCATGCTGTGGAGTCTCCTCTGAAGACATTCAAGATCCACCTGAATGCTTTCCTGTACAACTTGCTGTAGGGAATCTGAGTTAGCAGGGAGGTTGAACTTGATCTCCAGTGGTCCCTTCCAACCCCTATGATTCTGTGATTCTATGATATCAGTCTGGCTACTTTGGGTGGTCCATGCCCACGTACTTTGCAGAGTCCATGACTTCTAGAAGTATAATGAGATAAGGACAGATTCCTCACTTTCCCTGGGTCTGTGTGAAAGGCCCAGTGAGCACAGTCGCAGCAGGAGTCGCAATTCCTGCAATGGTTATTCTCCTGCGTCACCTTTCTTACACCAAGAAAGAGTATCAAACATTTCTGCCAGAAGCGTACTCCAAGAGGACTACAGGAACCATCATTTTTACAGACATCTCCATGGCCATGGGCACCTGGACTGAACAACCTTTAGCAAAATCCAAAGACACGGGTTGCAGCTACAACTTACATCATTTCAGTGCACGTGACTCACATTTCACCAAGAGACAGAACCTGCAACAACCAGACTCTCTTCACATCCTTTGCAGATAAGACTTTGGGAGGAGAGGCAGTGTTAAAAAACTAACCAACTAAAGAAATCACTTTGAAACAGACAAAAAAGGGAATGATATATTTATTGAGCCAAGAATTTCTAAACAGGCCAATTAATGTTTAGCATTAGAGTACTGCAAACTATCAAATATAGGGAAACTTCAATAATAATCATTAAAATAGTTTTGTTTTTTTTTTAAAAAAAAATCCTTAGCATCCATCCCTTTTTTCCAGTGTTACACTCCTTCCAAAGTCCTTCTTTGTCTTATGTGTGATAGTATCTGTCTTACTCAACTATTGCATAGGGAGAGGAGGTTGTGGCAAGTTATTTTCCCTGGATTTTTGTCAGGAGGAACTGTGATGTTTGTGCTGGAGTTTCCTTCTTGGTCTTGGGCCATTTTTACATAATTTCTTGTCCCAGCCTACTGCCCTCCTCCTGCTCCCAGGGCAGAGATGAAAGCTGCTCCACAGTCCCCTGCCCCTGGGGCTGTGTCCCCTGCAGGGACAGCCTGGGGCTGTCAGTCCCTTGCCCTCATGGCACTCCCAGAGCTGAAGCTCAGCCAGGCCAGGCAGTGGGCACTTGGCCGTGGAGAATCTACGAAACCCAGCTCAACCCTGCTCAGGCTGAGGGCAGCCTAGCCACCTTCTTAGACTTGAATGGGAAGCATCAGCAGAAGACATGAAAGGGAGTTTTAAATTAATCTCCCACTAGTTTTCCTGAAAGCTCTGAAGTGCTGTGAGATTTGGTGAATAATTGTTCTGCATTCACCTTGCTTACAACCTTCATGACTCTATAAACTTGAGACATATCTCCTCTCAATCTTTTCCTTTCCAAGCTGAGACCTTTTAGTTTTGTTTTGTAAGATAGCTACTCTGTCTCCTCAGTTGTACTAATTGCTCTTTCTTATACTTCCTGTGCCCTCTCGCTGATACTGGCAAAACACTGAGACGAGAACTGTAAGTGCTTCTCATGATGTTAATCACTGTATGACTCATTGTATCTTCTGGGGTTTCTTCTGGCACATTCTTTGCACGAGGTAAACAGTTTTTTCCCTTCTCTTTTCCCCTCATTTATTTTCCTTACCATGCAATAGTAAACAAAAAGTACACATCTCTGAGAATGTTTCTTACCTAGATCTACTTCCTTTTTTTTTTCACATTCACCTGATCTCTCAACAAAAGGCTTTTAAGAGATTCATTATCTTCATACAACACATCTGCAAGTGTCTGCACAACGTGAGTTATATTATGCATCCTCAACTCATCTGAAATAGCCATAACTATTGTCTTTGAAAAAGGAATTGATGTGTGTTATATACAGTTATAACTATAATCACCACAGAATATAAATCTATATTTACTGCTATAAATCACCATTATAAATCTATAATCACTATGGTGTTTTTAAGACTTTGATTCTTCTGGGAAAACAGTCAAGGAAACAAAATTTTACACAAGAATAAACAACAAGTAAAAGAAGCAGATACTTTCTTTAATAGCCTACTATTCCATTCAATTTCTGTGGTCACTGAGAAAGGTTTTAATGACTATTTTTGGTCTTCCCCATGGTTGTGAGACTCTTCTGAGGTTTCTGCTTCTATTATTCATGCAATAATTATTTGCTAAAAATCAAGCATCAAAGACAGATGTCTTGATCACTACTTCTTTAAATGTTCAGCACATAAAACCACAGAGCTGAATTCAGGTAAGACTTCACACACGGATGGGGCTTTTTGTATGTTTCTTTTTTTTTTTTCCTTTTTTTTTCTCCTTTTAACAGGATATGAGCAAACTAACATTCCTGCAACTAATCTTGCTTGTAACTAAACCAAATACATTACAAATCAATGGGAATGAAAGGGCTCTAAATTACTGCATCCTACATCACATTTCAAAAGTAGATCCAAAGCAAGCCTTCAGTTGATATGTCCATAAAGTTTTTTCAAAGTATGTTTTTTCCCAGAATATTGAAATGACCCTATAAACACTGTGATGACATACGGAGCACTGGACAATATTGGCAACTGCAATCATACCCACATGTTATTCCAAACAGACAGATGGAGCATGTGGGCTCCTGGAGAGGTGATTTAACTGCTTCCCAATTCAACTGGCATTTCCACAAATACTCGAGAAATTGTCTAACTGTGTGCAAAACTAGAAACACTTACGAAAACATCTAAACTAATCACCTCCTGAGCACAATTCTAAATTGCAGAATTGGTGCTCCTGCTCATTTGCATCCTTAAGGATGAACATTTTTGATCTTGCAAGACCTATGCCATACCAAAACCAAAATTGAGCACCAAAGTTACCTGTCAGTGCTGCAGTAGTCATAGTAGTAGACGTAGTCATACTGCAGCTTCTGCACAATCCATCCTGTTGATGTTTCATAGTTAACCAGAGTACAGAAGTGATGAAACTCCAATCTGTTATTTGTGATAATTTCTTTAACTGTGGAATTCTTTAGTTCCCACGTGTTTCTTCATCATCTGACTCTCTGCTCTCTTTCGCTGCAGCCTTTTCTAAATTTTTTTCTGAATTTTCTTGTATTTATTGAGTTTTTTTGGTAGCCCAAAAAAGAAATTTTTCCACACAAGCTTTTAAAAATTGATGTTATGAACCAGTAAATCTCATCCATCTCATCTCTGTTCCACATTTCTAATAACAATATGGATTAAATGTTCTTGTTTTCCTGAGTGTAGAAAGTCATCATAAAACACCTGTTACAAGATGTTATAAGAAATAACTACAATATTCCTAGCACTGACATTTTACTATTAGATTATTTTTCAGGATCTTTAGCATCTTTGCATCTACATCAAAGCAGACTTGATTAGTTTCAAGTCTGTCTGACATGGAACAGCTGATGATTGACAGCATAACTGGGTTTTTGTATCTTTCTGATGTCTCAATAATCCATTTTGCCATTAGATTACATTTTTCTTTGGGCAACTTTTAGTGAGAAATATCTTTGGAGTTTTTGCTGAATACACTTACTGAAAAAAAAGTTGCCTTTTTATGCTTACAGAGTTATGCAGCAAAGAACACAGTGCTGTTTCTGAATAGCCATTAATATGTGACTGGACATTCTGCAAACTATGGAAAATAAATCTACATAATAAATGCAAGTCTATTAGAGAGAGTTCTAAAAAGTTCTGCTCCAGCATCCTCTCTTATGTAGTATTTTTCCCAACTACTGGCTGCACTTACAAGAACAAGAAGCAAAGGCAGTCAAGTAGGAAAGATTTAAATGGTGAAAGAGTTTACTCAGGAGGTAGTCAGTAGCTCTGTCATAAAAGCAAAAATCATTCCCATTTATTATATCCACTTTTCCCCATCATTTAAATGCTGCTACCTTGCGTTACTGTAGTTTAAAGGCATGGTTAATAGTATACTTTGACTTTCTATTCTCCCCCACCTGTACCTGACTGACTACGGACAGTAAGAACACGTATTTTTCTTCTGGTCTGAACCTAAGCACAAAAACCATATCCAAGAACAGAAGCCAGTGCTAGTATTCTGTATATTGCTTAATGGGGAAAACTTGGTGGAACTGGCTTTGCTCTACACTTACATTTGTTATGGATACATATTCCACTTGCATATCTGAATGTGTACTTCTTTGTTTACAGTTCTTTAGACAAATTTGTCACAGAAATGAGCCATTTTCAAAGTGTACTAAGTAGTCTACTTTCTTTCCAATCATTTACATATTTCATTTCCTAAGGCAGATTCCTGAGGCAATAAACACAAGCGTGATTTACTTTCAATGCAGTATACACAAGTATTGTCTATCTAACATATGCAATATTCTAGGCACTACCAAACTACTTATCAATAACCTAATACTTCTGTATTACTTATTCTAGAGTGATTTGGTTCAATAGTTTTCTATTATATTTTTGAAAAACTAATTTGAAAGAAAACATATAACAGCAACAGGTCCACTGACATATCATGAATTCTTTACAGAACATCCACAGTAACTTTACAGCAACTGTAATATTTTGTCATTGCATCGTTTTTATGCTGTAGCAGAGCATAAAAGTCCTCATGTTAAAAACATGCACTCCTAAGAATAAGATTCATGGCAGAAACTCCTTATCCATTTATAATTTTCATCTAGTAGATGGCTAGAAAAAACAATATTTCACATTTATTTCTGCATGCTTACAGCTAATAACTTCTGAAATCAGAATCACTAATACAAAGTTTAAAACAGGTATGCTTCCCCCTGATTTAAGGAACACCAAGAAAATTCATATGTAAAAAAAACATATTTTCCTGTTAAATATTCCTGCTTTCTACATTTTCTGTCCAAAGTGCAAACTATACATATCTGTACATACAAGTGTATCTACTTATCTTTAGATAATTTTCATTAACGTGCTCTCCTGACAGGCAAGCTTGAGATCTGAACTTTTGTTCATTTTCCATGTGAGCAAAAGACTGAAGACTGGTATACTGACTTTAGTTCCTTTAGTCTACATCTCTCTCCTCCTTCATATTAAGAAAAATGTTACTTGGACAACTAGGATTGTTTTCTGGTTATGTTGCTTTAAAGACAAACTTTGCTGTATGAATTACTCAGCACATGTACTTATACTATATTTTAAGAATTCACAGGCAGGGAAAAATCTAAGAACTTCCTATAATACCATAAAAACCAACGGAAGAAAAGCTTCTAAACAAGTCTCTGTAAGGACGTTATCCATTCACTCAGAACCCCTCTACCCCTCTAAAATTGAACACCACAGAAATGTTTCTGGCAGCTGCTGCTTGCCTGCTGTTTTGCTCTCTTTGCACTACAAGAGTGCAAACTGACTTGTGTCCATGTCTCCCACTGGGCAGGTTGGAGTTTCTATACTTTCTTTCAAAAAACCTTCTTCCTCTTACCTTTGTAGGATGTATTTTTAATGGTCTAACAGCATTCTGCCATAAAATATTTTCTGTTTCAAATACAAGCTCTCCAAATTTTAACATAACTTTTACAGGCAATTCTCATTAAAACAAATTGTATATGGCTGTATCCATAGTCATTGAAATGTGCAGTTGCAGAAATGTCCTGTGATACAGATTTTCATATAGATTTACAAGCCAGCTAAACAGGTGTCATTGACTATTTACATAGCACTTTTTTTTTTTTTTTTACTATTTCTTTACATTCCATAGTGCAGCAGAGTTTACCTGATCATAGAGCTGCTTTTTTTTTTTTTTAAAGTCATTTCTTTCTTACAGCATGAACTCCTAGAATTTTTAGAGTAAAATCGAAAGAAGTGTCCATTAAAGGATGGGATGGAAAGAGTTTGATCCTTTGGGGTGCAACTTTTGAGCCTGAATAACATGAAGACAATAATGAAAAAGACAAATGTAGTTGTGCCAGCAGCTTGAGAGAGGGTTTGAGAGCCTGACCCTCCTTTCTCCCAGACAATTTAAGGGAATAAAGCCTATTTAATCTGGAAACTAATTCTATTTCCCATTATTTTCCTGAATGACTTAAATATAAATTTTACATGGTTTACATTCTAATAGAGCTATATTACCTACATCTGCATTCTCCGATATCTATAATATATACATTTATTCTTCCCCTCCTCACATCGTATATTGATATTTAAAAAATTGTTGAAGTACATACATTGAATAGCAGAAATTCATGCAAACAAAAAAAAAGAAGAAGAAGAAGAGGCCAACAAAATTTTCTACAGGTCTACCTATAAATTGCTATCATAATGAAGTATTTTCCCTGTATTAATAACAAAATACATGCTATTTGGCTGAAAAGTCAATGCTACATTTGGTGGATAGAAAGTACCTCAAACTGCAGGCATCTTTCTTGCAGATGTGTGCACACACACACAACCCTAGCAGATAGATTTACAGCTTTAAGATGGAATAACATATTTCCAAATATTTTTCATCTCATACCAATCAAATATAATATCTTTGTTACTCACTTATGATACACTACTCCATACTAAAATATTTACTGTATATTATTCTACCTTTTGTTAACACCTCTGGAAAAACACAATAGAGGTCAAGAAAGCAAAATGTAGACTGTTTCCTTGTGAGTGGAAAGGAACAATATTTTCAGTATGAAGATCCTGTCAAACAGCTTACTTGTTCAGTGCAGCCTTTGAAGGATCTAGCCCATTAAGTTTAAAAAAAAAAATGATGCTCAGTATAGATTTGATAACTGTATTACACAGGTTTAGAAATTGCCTCTCACTTCAAAACACTTCTTTGTCTGAGGAAAATAAATAATATGCAAAAGAGCTCTTTGTGGGTAACATTCAATGAGACAGCTCCGCATCACTTACATCGAGAACGTCTCTGGAAGAATAACTTTGTGTATGTAAGAATGAGAATCAGTGTTATAATAAAATATAAAAGCTAGAAGACATTTGCGGCAAAATGGCAGTGGTTTAGCAAGAGGCAATAGTTCCACAGCATCAGAAAACCATTTTTTTCCAGCAAAGTAATGCGGAAGTGGAACAGGTTATGCAGAAGGAGTCAGCAATCTTAATCCCAGGAGACTTGCAAGGCTTACTAGAAAAACCTACGGTTGATTTGATATATTGTCAGCAAGATGCATGTTTGAAAAGGAAGTTTATAGGTGATCTCTATACGTAGCACTTAATCAGTATTTGTATGCCATTACTAAAGATAAGATAATTTCTGTTGCATTCTTCATAACTCTATATGGCTTAGTAAGTCAAGCTATATTCCTCCTATAGTCAATGGAAAGAAATGGCTCTTCAAAATATGATCTATATGACTTCTTTTTCTTTAAGAAGGAACAAATTGCACACTGGACTATAATGACTGTAAATACAGCTTACGCTGAGAATTTCAAATGTAGATGTTAAATTTTAGTCAAAGAAGCCTCACATTCTCTGACAGCACAGAAGACTAAGTGAGTTAGCAGCTGATTGAGTGTTTGTGAAATACACAATTGTGATTTTTTTGGGTAAGAATTCATAATTTTTTTTTATGAGCTTTAACAATATAGAAGCTGTTCACCATGATTTTCACTATAATACTGCTAACAGTAATAGCAACAATCACAGAATCATAAAATCATAGAATGGCTTAGGTTGGAAGGGACCTAAAAGATCACCAAGTTCTGCTCCGCCCCCCACCATAGGCAGGGCTGCCACTCACCAGATCAGTCTGCTCAGGGCCCCATCCAACCTGGCCTTAAACACTTCCAGGGATGGAGCATCCATAACTTCTTTGGGCAACCTGTTCCAGTGCCTCACCTCCCTCTGAGTAAAGAATTTCTTCCAAACATCTAACTTAAATCTCTCCTCTTTTAGTTTAAAGACATTCCCCCTTGTCCTATCACTATGTTGCTGTGTAAAAATTTGATCCCCCTCCTGCTTGTAAGCTCCTTTGAATTATTGGTAGGCTGCAATGAGGTATCCCCAGAACCTTTCTCTTCTCCAAGCTAAATACAATACATAGACATAATGCATGTCTTAAGAAAATGAGAATTGGAACCCTTTTCGTTTTGTTCAGCAGTTATATTCCTGACAGTTTTTCTGAGAAATTTCAGTTTGAGAGACAAAAATAAGAAATATTTCTTTAGCCTGCTCATCAGTTTGTCTTTAGTATTGTAATCTTGTATGAATAATACAGTTTAGGTCTGATCTCTGTCTTTGCTTCCTCAAATCTCCAAAACTGTATGGTTGTGAATTGAAAAACAAGAAATCAAAGTCTAGATCCAAACTTGGTAATCTGGATACCATTCTATGTTCAAAGGTATAGAAAGGTGTCTTGGTCTTCAGCAAGGAATGGAAAACAGAACAGATGACTGTTACTATTAGCAAGAGAATTTAAAAAGAACTTAAAAATGATTTTTTTTTAAAAAAAAACTGCTTAAACTAAAAATGGCTTACATTTCACTTTTCCTTGCAGACTGAAAACTGATTTTGACAAAAAAAAAACTGGTGTATGTTTTTCTCCCAAGAAAATGTTGTCAAATTTAATTGACCAAATGACTTCTAAAGTCCAAAGGGAATACGAAAGAATAGGTTAAATATTTCATCTTTTTGTCATGGGATTTAACTTGGAATTTTAGAATTATTTTTCAGTGCTTCAGTTTATAAGATTTTTTTGCCACAATTTAATTTTGTTTTGCTCCAAGGCACTTCTTTTAGACTAGGTAAATTTAAATTTTCTTTTTTTATGGCTTGATTTTCAGAACTCTGCTGCTTATTTAGAAGCTTAAAAAGCATTTCATGACAATGTATTGAAAGTTACACATATGAATGAGTTGCCACCTCACACTTCAATGGCTGATTTTTCAGGATATGCATAAACAGTTCTGGAAATAAAAGAAAAAACTGTGGATACAGACTATATCTGTATAAGTCATCTACATTTGCAAATTAATACAGCACCCAAATGTAAAAAATACTATTACAAAAATTAAAAAAAGTTAAAAGTGTTTGAAAGCTGAGTCTGATATAAGAAACGACATCTTGCCATAGGAACTTGGTTAGAGCAGATGAATATGAAGTCAATGGAACAATGCTGATGAAAGTGACAGATTCTGAATCAATACAATTTGTTTGCTTCTAAATTATCATTATTATTGATTATTATTATTATAAAAAGACTGCTGGATTCCTCATGTCCATGCCTCCAGAACATGACTGTCATCTGGAAATATTATCACAGTAGGCTGAGATACATTGAAACACTTTTCAATTTTATTTTTTCTTCCATTGAACTTGTTCCCCTTGGTGCTGTTTACTGAGCAGATTGAGCTGGATTATAAAATCAGCAGTAAATTTATGTGTAGTAGTAATTTCTGATTATTGCCAATCTTCAGGTTATTTTGATTGGAACACCATACTTCTGGAGTGTACTCCTGTTTTTCTCTGTGTTCACCTTCCTTTGTCCTCATTTGTTTAAATAATAGCCAAATAATCACAGAAACTACATTCATTTATTTCTGATACATAACATCTCTATTGCCTTCTCATCCGGATTTGAGGCAGACTGAGTTAATGAGACGTACACTTCAGTCTTGTTTTTCTCCTGTGTATCTAAATGGTAACTGTTATAGATCTGTTTACTTCCTTTCTTTTTTAGCAGTGGTTCACCTTTGACATATCTTTCAAGTTATACCACTTGTTTTCAGAATCCTCCATGTTGCTGTACATTTGGAAACCTCATTTATTTTTAAAGTCTTATTTTGACAGGTTTCTTGCTTTTAAAAGAATTAGCTGCATGGGAAATCGATCCAACTAATGCTCATTTTGCACTCACTGAAATGCTTCTGTGACTGACACATTACACTGTATAGCTATATTTTCAACTTGCTTTATGTTTCTTTTAGCTGCTTAAAGTTATTCCTCCTTCAGTTTAGACAAGTGTTGTGGTCCTTGTAGTAGTAAGAGAATTTGGTTCAAGTTCTTATTTGAACTGATCAGAGACTCAACACTAGTATCTCTCACATTGATAAATTCCTTTGATAATTAACCTGTTTGGGTTGTAATGCATTTAATTCATTTCACCATCCATCCCCCTTTCACACCAAAATTTTATTAACCAAGGAATACATAACATATATGAAAAAAATATATAAATATATATAATGCATGCAAAGAGACCTTGGATTGAGTCCTACAAAAATATCTTAAAATGTAAGTACATGTTATAGCTGTAGAAAATGTTCACAAGATGCTTTTCATAGCTACTGGAATTCAAAATTTATAGATTTCTTTATCATTTGGCAACGTTCAGTTTATTTGCTCTTCAAAAGTTGTTCTTTAATTAAAAAAATTTCTAAAATTCCTAGATAACTATACAGTTTCTGATTATCTGATATAACTGGTACAACAAATCAGGATAATTATAATATTTTGAGGGTGGGGAGGAAGAAAAGTGAAGATTTACTCAGCAAACAGTGCTACTGGCTAAAACTGAACCTCACGTTAAAAAATTTCCTGTTAACTTTTGTTTTGTTTATTTTTATGTTCCAGCTTTCTGTCAGTTGCAATATTCTGCATTGCTGCCCAGTATTTTTCCCGTTATTTTTCAACCATCTAAGAAAACATTCAAAGAAAGTAGAGCAAAATTTTAAATGGGAAAATAGTCAGAAAAATCATCTGCATTGACATGCTTTGAATCTTCTTATATCAACAAAACTTTGGAAGTGCTGTTACTGAGACATTGTTTATACCTCAGTTTTCCAGTAATTTCAAGGCTACCTGAAAATCAACCTGTAGTAGACTAAAATTCTACAATGAAGTCTAGCCATTCTCTTCACTTTCAGTCAAAGAGTTCACAGTTCATTTTAATTCTGTGAGGTTAAATACGGGACCTATCACTCAGTCATGTTTTCAGTTGTTTATAAATTGTCAATAAATATGAGGGCTGCTCTGAAAGTAATGTCTCCAATTTTATTATGTTGGCCCATGATGTCAGAGGCAGATGTTGGTGGTATGGCAGTAGAGGTTAAACCTTCCCACCAATATTCCATTCCATTTTGTTGTTGTGTGACAGATGGCAGCAGAGGGGCAGTCTGACACAATGGCGTCTGACACGGAAGTGCGGATGAAGCAAAGGTGTTGAATTGAATTCCTCCATGTGGAAAAAGTAGCACCACCTGACATCCATCGATGCTTGCTGTATGTATATGGAGACCAAATAGTGGATGTGAGCACACTGAGGTGATGATGGTGTGTTTCAGCAGTGGTGACAGCAACAGTGGTCACCTCTACTGGTGCAGATTTTTACAAGCGCAGTATGTAGGCTCTTGTTCATTGCTACCAAAAATGCATAGCCCATGGTGGTGACTGTTGAAAACCAGTGTTTTGTAGCTGAGAATTTGCTCTATGAAACAGTGTTATTGCGCTCTTCATAGCTGTTGTAGTTTCCATGGAAATAAATAGGAGGCATTACTTTCAGTGCAAGTTACATATGTCAAAATGAAGCTTGGAGTTATTCCAGTTCACCTTTGTGGCCTCTGATGGCCAGTGAGCATGCTGACCGTCATGGAATACTTGGGTTTGCATCATGTTTCTCAAATAAAGTGAATCTCTACTTGAAGTCATTGGTAATCTTGCTTAAATTATGAAGCAAAAATGGTCATGGATAGAAAGAGTTAACAGTGTCCTTTTTTTAATGAGTTTTATATGTATACAATTCTCCCCGATATCAGTGGGAAATTTCACATATGAGAAGTGTGTAGGATCAAGTGAAGTCCTACTGAATTAACCTACCATGGATTCATCTGTAGAATGAGGATGCTTTTCAGAATCTGAACTTCAACAAGAATCAGAAATAATTATGGTCCCTAAATGCACAGGGATTAAATTGGGGGTAAGAGGTAAAACAGTTTTATTTTTAAGATGTCACACAACAGTTTTTTTCTGAAGTCACATTTTAAATCATTTAGGTCAGATATTTGCCATGATAAACAAACCATTTAGAAAGATTCGAGGGTGTTGTTTCTTTGGTATTCATATTTACAGCAGTGCACAAAACTATTGAGTTTCCAGTCACACCAACACAACAGCTGAAAATGCTCAATCTTGAAGTGAAAAAAGAAATGACATTCTACCAATTTGCAATAAACATTTTGAAATAAAGAAACACAAAACACTCTTTATATTCAGTTTATTTTTTTTAAAATCTGATGCTAAATTAACTGAAAAAATATGAGATTCCTCATATTTAGAACTTATACTTCTAAATGCCTGTGGATTGCAACTAAACTCAGCTAAACACAATGTAGTTTAATGCACACAGCAGGTACATCAAATTATTCAGCAGACCTTATCTTTTGTCATTTGAAAGGGCCTATTACTGTGGGTAGCATTAATCTGGTGACATGACATGCACAATCAAAAGCATTCTATATATAAACATAAATGACATATATTCTTCAGTTCCAGCAACAAAGAACTATACAGATACTCTGCAGTTTAAATACAGTTTAGTTACAGTGGACACATTGGTGTGTCTGCAGTAATTTGCAGGACAGTGACTAGAATCCAAGCTTTTGGTCAAATATCTACAACTACATTATTCTGAAAATGTCTTGTGTTAAATGTGTCTTGCTTAAATTGATTGACTATGTAGATTTTTATTTAAAAACCTTTAAGTTGCTGATCCAATATCACCTAAATTGTGTTTTAACAGCCTCTGTTCACTAGTTTAAGACAATGCTTTTCTTACACAGGATCTACGCATCACTGTATTTACTCTTTTAATCCGTAATTTCTATATTAATTTCCAAATGCACATGTAGCTCTAGCTACCTTTTTTTCCTTTTAGGAACTTCCATAAGCGTCATTTCTGACACTGTGCTCTAAAATCTTTTTAATATATTTTATCCAGAGCTAGCTTGGTCTTACTGACCATCTTCCTTCGTAGTAGCAAATAATAGCTTATTTCAGCTATCTCCGAGTAAATTAGTTTTATACTCTGAAATCTAGAATTTACATTCAAGAAAGGAAAGAGAGCTAGGAAAAAAATGGAGATAGTCCTGAGTGATCCAGTTCACATTAGGCACTGAACCATTTCTACCATATCTCAGACTAGTATGGCTTCACTGAGGGCATGTCCTGCTTAACCAACCTAGAGGCCTTCTATGATGGAGCAACTACGTCAATGGACAAGGGAAGAGCCACTGATGTCATCTATCTGGACTTCACCATTGACATGGTCCCCCACAACATCTTTCTCTCCAACTTGGAAAGATATGGATTTGATGGGTGGACTGTTCAATGGACAAGAAACTGGTTGCAAGATCATATCCAGATAGCGGTGCTCAATGGCTCAATGTCCAGATTACTGCTGAGTGGTATACCCAAGGGTCAGTGCTTAGACCAATACTCTTTAATATGTTCATCATTGGCACTGACAGTGGGACCGAGTGTACTCTCAGCAAGTTTGAGGATGACACCAAGATGTGTCATGCTGTCAGCACACCTGAGTGATGGGATGCCATACAGAGAGACCTAGACAAGCTCGAGCAGTGGGCCCAGGAGAACCTCATGAGGTTCAACAAAGCCAAGTGCAAGGTCTTGCACTTGGGTTACAGCAACCTTCCCTATCAGTACAAGCTGGGGGATGAAAGGATAGAACATAGCCTTGACAAAAAGGACTTGGGAGTAATGGTGGATGGCAAGCTGGACATGCGCCAGCAATGTGCTCTCACAGTCCAGAAAGCCAACCATGTCCTGGGCTGCATCAAAAGTAGCGTGGACAGCAGGGTGACGGAGGTGATTTTGCGTCTATGCTCTGTTCTGGTGAGACTTTACATGGATTACTGCATCCAGATGTGGAGTTCTCAGTACAGTGTTCTCAGTACAGTAAAGACATGGACCTGTTGGAGCACGTCCAGAGGGCAGCCATAAAAATGATCCCAGGGATGGAACACGTCTCCTACAAGAACGGGCTGAGAGAGACAGGGCTGTTCAGCCTGGAACAGAGAAGGCTTTGGGGAGGCCTGATAGAGGCCTTTCAGTATCTAAAGAGGAACTACAACAAAGAAGGGGACAAACTCTTTAGCAGGGTCTGTGGTGATAGGACAACGGGAAATGGTTTCAAACTAAAAGAGAGGAGATTTTGATCGGATAAAAGAAAAAAAGTATTTTACAGTAAGAATGGTGAAGCACTGGAACAAGTTTCCCAGAGAGGTGGTGGAAGCCCTGTCCCTGGAGACATTCAAGGTCATTTTCTTCTCTATTCCCACCACACAAATTGAAAAATAAAGTGAGGACAACTATTGGCATGCTACCATTTCATATCCTATTTTTTTAGAATTATCTAAAAAATACTATTCTAAGAATATGAGTAATTTAGCTATTATGGAATTCTATTCCAGAATGGAGATGCTAGGCAGATACTGTTAAAAAACAGCACCTTTCACATGGTAAGGTATATCAGCACAGACTGAGAAGTGTGTATGGAAACTGGTATCTTCTATAAACACTTCTCCTTTTCTGTTTAAGAATTTCCTTCAAGTCTGAAACACACGAAGAGACTTTTCTCAGTTTATCATTTGACCTTTTAGCTTATATTCATGTATTATGATCTGTATTTGGTATTTTGTCTTCTTAATACCTTTCTTTGAATGATGGAGTAGGGAAATATCTTTCTTTATAAAGACCTTCCTTCCTCTGCTTGATTTAACTTTTTTGTCTACTTACTAGCCATTAGATGATTTATCTTTTTGTTCATTTAATGAAGAGAAATGACAAATAGAATTTTAAATTGCTGTGTTACTCCTTGCATCTCAATAAGTGAAAATTAAGACTTCAATAATAATAGAACAACTTAACAGTGGAATAAACTATTTATACTTCTGTCATTTCTGCTGTACTTACCCAAAGTAATTCACATGGTCTTTTAATTGGATTTGTTCAGGGTTGTTCTTTTTTCTTTTATGGAGAACAAAATAATTTGTTGAGTGGTTATTTATTAATGCAATGTACCATAAATGCACACATACTAAAGGAAAAAAAAGACATTGAACTAGCACTGTGTACTGCTTTATTAGTAAAATCCATCTGGATTAGATATATTTAAAAGTTCTTTTTGTTAAAACTCATGTATCATCATTTCTGCAAGTAAAAGAGTAGTTAAGTGTTCCAATTTACTGAAGTGCATAATAAAAAATAAATCTAAGTGAAAAGTATTCCTGAAAGTTACAGTAAACTTTTTTGTGAAGTCAATAAGCTGTTCTGATTACACTATTTTCTAGGGCATTTCTATAGATTTGTATTGACTTGGATAGAGACTTGGAGGCTTTCAAATACTCCCATGGACCCTTCTGCTTGTGGATTAGGGACAACATGAGATGAGTTTTGCATCAATCCCAACATGAGAAACAAATTCAAAAATAGAGGAAACTTCTGCACATCAGGAGTCTGGGTCTATCTGCCTAGTTACTCGTTATCATGGATACCTCAGCTAAGACCTCTGTGCCTCAATCAACTTACCTACAAAAGAAAACAATCCTGTTTTCTTTCATACTTACAGGTGTATGTATAGTTCTCAAGCAGTAGAGTGCAAACATTCCCCCATGTGAGGCACTGCCACTCAGGACAGTTTCTTTTAGTTTAACTGCACAGGTGGAAAATTGATACAGGTTTTCAAGATAATTAACCTCCCCTTCCTCAAACGTTAATTTTGTGGAGAAAAACATTCTTAAAAGCTGCAATCCAAAGACATCCATTCTGTTTTCCATTGCCAATTCAATTAACCCTTTTATTTGGGGGGGGGGGGGGGGGAGNNNGGGGGGGGAGAAGAAGAAAAAGGAAAATAATAATAAAAAATAAAACCCTAAAATTTGTTTTTAAAACTATTTTCACATCAAAAATATGATCAGAGGTGGCTATTTATCTATGTACTACAGGGGATATAAGGGCAGAACGTTCAGTATGAAGTTTTTCAAAGTTCTATTGAAAATTTTGGGTGAACTGAAGGCAAACAATAACCTTGCAAGAGAGAAATATAAAACTGAAAAATAGAAAGTGTAAGAAGTGAAATCAAAAAGTGCTTATTAAAAGTGTGCTGCGAATAGAAGACATTAGTGACCTTAAGTATGGATGTTTATAGACTTGGTTACTCGGGAAATGTTTTGGGGGAATCAAGTTTCAAAAAAACTTGTTTTGACATGAAACAATAGTACTTCATAGTAAACATTGACAGATATTTCTTATAACAGCAGACATTCTCTGACTTCTGGCAGGTTGCTCACTACTAGCAGTACAGATTCTTCATTAGCTTTCATGTAAACAGTATTCCATAGATACAAAAAGATTTATGTAATGGCCAAAACCTCTTTGAAATGTCAGCATGTACCCAGGAAGATTAGGAAGAAATCGAAAAGAAAATGTGCCCAGGAGGAGCTAAATGATCTGCAACAAGCGCAGTGAGTATTTAGTTTTGCTTTCTTTGAACACTGCTCAGCATTTAACAAGGAATGATGAAATAGATGTGGTAATATCTTTTTTTTTTTTTTTAAATGAAGTCTCATGAGTCTTGAGCATGAAAAGGGATGTATAACTCTCTGAAGATATATTGAAAACAGACTGAAAAAAAAAGAAATTAAACATACATCCTATTTTCCCAAAGTAGTATACGATTTACTGTCTTTCTTTAAACATGATCCATTAAGAGTAAGTTATGCCCTGGCTAGTCTTGTTTCAAGAAGTTCGGGGAAAAAACTGCTGGATGCTCTCAAGGGAAGATGTTGGACTTGTTCTTGAAAGGAGAGGTTGTGAAGAGAAGTGTCTAAGCATATCTTAGAAATCCCAAAAGATCAAAGATGCTAACAAAGCCCCTACTATCTCCCCAGGTACTTTAACGTCTGGGGCTGGCTAACACTCCCTGCTTAATAGCTTTACTATACCACAACACAATCACATGGCATAATCATGAGAGCCAGGAATAAGCATGATCACTACTGCTCTGCCATCACTTCCAGAAATCACTTTTGAGAGTAGAACCATCAGTGACAAAGGACACCTGCTGCCTCAAAAAGATGGGGAGTGATTTCTTTCATAAGTCATCGGCCACAAAATTACGAGTTTGTCCACTTTTTCTCATGTTTTTTACTGTGATCAAGTGTTGCAACAGGAATGTCAGTCTTTTGGAGGATAAAATGAGATTAAGACATTATTGTTCTTTGTCAGCTAAAGGATTTGGGATTACTGTGAATGCTAGATGAGCCCTACTTCAACTTAATGTCTGCACAGTACACCTGGAAATCAATTAAATTGAAAAAAAAAAAATGACACTGCACTTCAAGAAAAAGAAATAAATGGCCTTCTTATGATGAAACTGGTAAAAGAGACAAAGGGACAGAAAAGAATACCTGTAAGGAGCAAAAACTTGCATTGCAAATCATATTGCTGTTGCCCAATTTTTCTTCATAGACTTGAAGTCTGAACAGAAAAACACCACCATGACACCACCTGGGAGACTATATCAAGATTAAGTAAAATCTGAGGCTGATGTACATAAATAAATAAAAACAAAAAAATATATTCCTCTTTTGCAGATAAAGGCAAAAAAATATCATTTTAAGTGGCATTTACGAGAAATAATAATCACATACTGTACTTTCAGATGAATGGAAGAAGAAAGAACAACTGGAATTGTTTATAATTGTTCATTTTATTGACAAGTGTATTTTTATTTTCTGTTTATTATTTTAAAACTGCATAATCTATGGATCTATATTCCTACCACAGAAAAAAACCCAATACATTACTGTAACTTCTCTGAGTAACGTGTAGAATGAAGCACATGTTAATAAGCATATTCTTAAGCATATGTTAATTAGCAAATGTATATTGAATGAGAGCCCAGCTATCTCAATTTTACAGCCATTTTCTATGAAAGGAATTACTCCTTGGGAGATGGCTGGAAGCAGAATTTGTGAAAACAGTCCATAAAGAAGATTTTTAAAACTTGTTATTAAACAATTACATTTGTAAGAGTACTTTTTCTGTTTTATTCTGTATGCATGTGCAACAGTATTTATAGAGAGCTAAATGCTGCTTTCCGGCTTTATGGTACATTACTCCTCCTACGATTTTCTGCCCACAGTGCTCCATATTACAAAGTTCCATCTCTAGTGGAAAACTTAGAAGGTGCACACCTCTTCCAAGTTTGCTGTCTGCTGTATCAAGTAGAGTAATTTAATTGCATGAAGTAACTATTTAACAGATGCATCAAAATTATGAAGCTAGAATAGACCCTCCATACATAAATGCACTTTCAACAGCATGGACTGTATATGTATTTGCAAGATTTCCACACTAGAACACATATTTTGCCATTTTATCCTAAATGATATTACTATAAAATCTGGACATCATTCAACTTTTTAGAACAGTAATACTTGTAAAGTAATTTGAATTGAAAAAAAAGTTACCAATAGTATAAATTTCATTGCTTTCTCTTACTATTAAACCGGAGTTACATTCAAAGAAATAATCTCTGAATCCTTTTAGCTTATACCAAAATGAACAGAAGAGATAAGCTGACTGTGTGAAAATAAATACTTTCAGATTTCTTGTATTATTGATTTCATACTGAATATTATTCACATATAACCAGTCTAAATCTTCCTCACTATTAACTCTGCTCTGTGCTGTGTATCGAACCTTGACTGTCTTTTAATTTGACACTGCTCCATATCATTATAGCATGGGCCTTTATCCCACCCTACTGGTAGTGCAAGAGCAGAACTAGGTATTCACAAGAAATGAGTGGCAATTGTAAAGTTCTAGACAGCAAATACTGGTGTCACTATCACGGTTAATATGCTACTTCTTTACAAGATAGTTCTCAAAATATGCACTTTCTGCTGGTAATCATGATCTAATCTAAGTGGTCCTAGAATTAACACAATGAGCCTTGATAATTTAAAAACATTCAGATGAGGAAAATATACAGACTAAAACCTCCCTGTTGTAAATATTCATGAAGTCAATGTATATACACCAATTTTTTTAACAGTAGAGATTTGTCACAGTTATCATCAAGTTTCTGTACCATTACGGTTGGACTAGATGATCTTGTAGGTCCTTTCCAACCTAGTGTTCTATGATTCTATGATTCTATGATTACCAGCTCTTAGCAAGATCGTGCCTTTTGTGCCTCTAAGCAGACATCTCTTTCAGATTGCATCACCATATGAACAGAGCTGCAAAAAGACTGACACATGATTAAAGTGATTATTTTAGCCTTATTTTAGCCTTCTGACAGTCTCTTATAAAGCCAAGGAAAATAACGTAGGCCAGTGCATTTTTTTTCATTTTCAGAACAAAGCCATTATTTGTGTGACAAAGCAAAGTTTACATGCATCACAGAAACAGAGAGAAGCAATTGTCAAAGGGTGAATTCTATCTGCTGGGAAATATTTTTCCATGATAAGTATTTCCTGCATGATCTACAGTGCTTTTATTGCTAAACAGAACAAAACAAAATGGCAAATAATTGATTAGATTTCTAAAGCAAGCTTCTTGAAGAGTACTATGAACAGAGAGGGCAGGGAAGATAAAATGAGAGCCTTTAACAAAATTATAGGGAGGTGCTAAAAACTGGAAAAAAGGGCATCAGTAGTAATACCAATTTACATTCTCTTCTTCAGTATAAAATCTGAGAGGAGGAAGAAGACCAGTTATCAGTATTTCCAAGTAGTGAGGATATAATAATGGCCTAAAAATTTCAAATCTTATAGAAGTACTCCACATCGTGAATCATTTGTTACTCACTATTTAGAAACAAAATAGTTAGTAGATGATTTACCTAGAGTGACCTGAATCTGGCTGACTAAATCTTTAAATCTTAAAAATTATATATCTTTATTCTGAAACCATCCCTGTTGTCACTCACTAATGTGCACAGTCAACTGCTTTTTCAGAAAGTCTGAGTGATATATATTCACCACTTTACAGAACGTGGATAACTCAGTTTCTAAAAAGTTTTTAATTAAAAAAGTAAAAGATTTCCTGTTCCCCAGCAACCAACTTTGAATAGTTCAAAAGGCATACAGTTAAGGACTGCTGCCAAGGATTGCTCTCATCAGCCTTTATCCATCTTCCCCTGTGATCCTCCTTTGCAACCTCTCCCCACCACTTTTTTATCCTTGGGCTGCCCTGGTCACAGGAGCACAGTCTGACCGTTGGCTTTAATTTCCCTGAAGGAAGGGGGTACTCGAAGCCTGGGGGCAAGAACCTGCTCTGGGTTTTATCAGGGGAGCACTGCCACCACCACCATCACCAAGCTGCTTTGGTGCAGATACCCCTGCATTGCTAGTTGAGAAAACAAGGGAGCTGTTGTCCAGCCACAGGTTCACTGGGGTCTTCATTGCTGCTCAGAGTCCTGCAACAACTCACCGCACCCCAAGGCCTGTGACGGAGGTCAATAACACTAATACAGCCATGCCAAATATGACCTGGCCCCATCCCTACCACCCCTACTTCATTACTTCTGTGCTGAGTTCTACATTCATCCACAGGACCATTCTATCAACTGGCTCTATGGAAAGGAAGTGCCCTTTGGGTGCATCAGTGCCTTGTTGTACTTAAAATCAGCAGCCCTTGAAGATCACCTCAGAGAGCACACCTGGGCTCTCTTACCCCTCCACTGCCTCCACAGGGCCCCTAGATATCTCATCAAAAAGAAGAGTCAAGGGAGAGAGATTGTGAAAGAATGTTAGAAAGGCAGATGTAGGGCAGTCAAGACAACTAGAGACTGGTGGTATGCAGAGGGCTCTGTCAAGAATATTTATATAAAATATACCTTAATAGTTCTGTATTAAAATCTTTCAGTGGGGTAGTTGGTCATGCATATGTTTTTCTTCACTGAAACCTGTGCTGCATACCAACTGCAAAGATTGTGCAATTTATCATCTAACTGTAGATTTTTACTCTATGGTCTCTTGAAGTAAGAGAGATGGAAAGCAAGATCATTTCCTTATATGCAAATGATACTGTAGCTCGTGTTTATCTCTACGCTGCATATGCTTTTTCACCTATTTGTTGACTTCTGTTGTAAGCATAATTTTCGAGCCTAATGGGAAAAAGTTCACATTTTCATCTTCCTTGTTTGAACTTTGTCTACAGAACTATGCTTTGATAGCAGAGGCCTTGATGTATTTGCTGTCATTTACTATCTCTTTAAAAGAAACATCACAGAAAGGACGAAAGATGAGAGCTCCAAACTGTTGTGTGATGCACTAATGAAAAATACCACCTCCGTTACATGTTAAACTGTGAGTTGGTTTCCTTCAAGCTATGCACTGAAGTACTGGAATACATCTTAGAGTTTATTCTAAAAAAACAACTGTCTTAATTTCTTGCATTGGTAAGTTGTCATCAAGTATCTTTAGGTATTGAACACTCAAAAATATATTTTCAGATGTAATCAGTAAATCAAATATATTTGGACCGTTTGAATAAAACCAGCAAGAAAACACAAAGATCCTAAGCTATCTCACCATTCTCATTTACAAAACTCATTTTTATCCACTCAGTCTGACATACTCAAGGTGCACTGCTACCATCAGATCAATCTGACAGCAGTAGAGAAGGACATGGAAAGAGCAACCTCGCCTCTTGCTTCTTCATTTTCCAGTACGGCAGCAGCAGCTTTTGTGTGGTCATGCAGTGAGCCAAACTGGGACAAAGAGGCCTGAAAACTCCCTCATATCAAACCAACCTGTCAGGCAACAAAAAGCCATCAGTGGAACTTTTCAACCTGCCTAATGGCATCTCAAAAGGAGACAGAACTCAAAAAAAAAAAAGAGAAATTGTGGATGAAGAAAGAGCATTCAATGAAAAATGGACAGATGCTGAAAAACATGCATTTTATGCAATTCTTTTGTATCTATTGACATTACTGGGACAGGTCCAGCTCAAAAAATCAGGGGAGGAAAAAGCAGTGTAGATGTTAAATTGCCCAAAAGTTTAAGACTTTGAATCTCATTTAGATAATATTCCAACATTGTGCTTAAGTTGCATCATATTATCTGATTAGCAATCCGTTGATTCAAATAATAATCATAGATGGTAAATGAGATTCCCTTACATAGGAATTAATAGAACTATACCAACTCTCATGACAGTCTACCCCAGGCACACCTGAATCATAAAAAATAGCTTATATACTTTGCTAAAATTTAATTCTACCATGGCTTTGAGAAGCTGTTTACATTTTACACCTGTCCTGTATTATTGTTATTCACTTAGATTTATAATTTTCTGATTATGTTTTTAAGCCTGTATAATGAAAATAAAAGAGTAAAAACTTCAGTAAAAGAGCAGTTTTTGAAGCCTGCCATGGATTTGATGTAATATATGATATCTCAATCAATAAATTCAGAATAGAAGCCCTATACATTTTTATGTGAGTCTACAATGAATTCTATGGTTAATGAATGTTGTCTGAGAACAGGTAACAGAGTGAAATGCTTTCCTTTAATGGCCACAGGTGTAAAACCACCAAAATTACCATTGTGTCAGTCTTAAACCCAGGCTGTCAATCACAAATCTCCTGGTAGCCAGGAGACATCTGTCTTGGGCTGGCCCTATTACTGACCCCACCGTGTCATGGACCATCACCAACTCCACCATCACATAAGCACTACATCACCAGGGAGGGTGCTGGGCTGGCCCTATCGCTGACCACGTTGTGACATGAACAACCACCAGCCACTGCCAACCCCACTGTGACACAGGCAGTGGGGAGAGTGCCAGGAGCTGATGCTCAAAAGTACTACCATCCTGCTGTTGTTTAGTGCTTTGTATTGATGTCCTTGTAGAAGGTGGAACATCTCTCCAGCTGAGCAGCTGAGGTCCCACGGTCTGGTCGTGTTCTGCTCTAGGCCTTTGAGCCTCAAAGACAAAGGACGAGTGAACATAATCTGTTGCATCACAGGCCACCCCTTCCCAGGGCCCAGCCCTTCCCTTCTGCGCCCTTCTTTGTGCCCTCTCACCTCAGCCTTTG
>WBMW01002957.1:9891-23990 GCA_013396635.1 Penelope pileata
TTTTTATCAGTGGAAATATTAAATAACATCCCCATGAAGGACAACTAAGGAAGTCCAAGCTTTTCATGTCAATCAACTGACAGGTTTTGGGTGTCCTTGACAGTTTCTTATCACCATGTTCTCCACCTGATGCTATATAGAATCATAGAATGACTTAGGTTGGAATGGACCTCAAAGACCACTTAGTTTCAACACCCCTACCATGGGCAGGGTTGCTACCCACTAGATCAGGCTGTCCAGGGCCCCATCCAACCTGGCCTTGAACACCTCCAGGGTCGGGGCACTCACAACATGTTTGAACAACCTGTTCCTGTGCCCCAGCACCCTCTCAGCAAATAATTTCTTCCTGAATTCCCAAATTTTCCCTCTTTCAGTTTAAAGCCATTCCTCCTTGTCCTATCGCTATTTGATTGTGTAAAAATGTAATATATTTTAATCTTGTGTTTGCCAGAAACCTGAATCAGCTCCCCCAGACTTTTGGCTTTCAAAAAGAGCTGTTGCGTAGAGAGAGTTAGAAACAGCTTCCAAGTGGGATTTCCCTTCTCCTTCACTCAGTAGCCATTTTTTAGTTTGTACTTATATCCTTGGTATCTGCCTAAGGCAAATTACAATTGCACTGTGGCTATGTTTGCATCTGGTCTTGTGCAGAATTGGCCCTGATCTTCTGATGTGACTTCATAGCTTGACCTTGAACCTGCTTATGAGACTTGCTGGATAGCCATAGGCCTATTGCTGTCCTTGGTTACATTTTTCTGGACCTGATCATGACCCTAACTTGCAAGTTCACATTCTGGCTCCTTGGAGGTTAGGCCACTGCCCCAGCCTGCCTCATTATGACTCCCTGTTCTGGTTTCAGCCGGCAGGCCGGGAAACCCCACACAGACGTTTGCTCGTCCCCCCCTCTCCTCCCAGCTGGAATGGGGGAGAGAGTCGAGAAATAAGGTAGAACTCACGGGTTAAGATAAAAACTATTTACTAACAGAAAGAGGAAAATAGAGTAAAATAACAGTAATGATAATTATATACAAAAGAAGTGATTGTACAAAGCAATCGCTCACCGACCGCAACCGATGCTTAGCCAATCCCCAAGCAAAACGGGCCCTCCCAGATCACTTCCCTTTCTTATGTTACATGATGTCATATGGTATGGAATATCCCTTTGGTCAATTTGGGTCAGCTGCCCTGGTCCTGTCCACTCCCAGTTCCCGGCTCCTTATGCCTTCTAACTGCTTCACTGAGGAACAAAATATGTCCTTGTCTGTGTTCAACACTGCCAGGTGTTATCAGTTTTGTTTCTCTTCTGGAAACAAAACATAGCTTCATACCAGACACTGTGAGAGAAGTAACTTCTGTTAGAAACTAAGACACTCCCAGCTGCTAGCTCGCTCTTCCTTCAGAACAGTTGGTCCTTGCCTCTGCTTGGCAGTATTTACAAGTAAAGGATATATATATAGTGAAAAGCTAAAGTTGCTATCGACCTTTACTGTCCTCAAGAATGTCTATAAACTTTGAATGGAGCTACTAACATGGTAGTTGGATGGGATTCAGAAACTGAAGGGCTTTCCATGTATCCAGGTCTATCTGAACTGCAGCTTTGACTTTATGTTATTGTTGTGTTGGTGCTGGAATATTTCGGTAAAAAGGTACTAATGCAGGAACGTCGTGTTCTACTTTCCAATTCAAGATGATATCTTTTAAAATATATGTTCTACTCCATTTTAGTCCATAATTTAAAGTCTTATCGTATCCAGATTTTCAAGGAAGAAATACAGCTCATCCAAATAATTTTCAAAGGTAATCTAGACTTGGTCAATATCAAATAATATATTTGAAATAACAGCTATAAGTTATGAAAGAAATAATTTAAAATACTATTTAATATAACTCTGCCTTGGTAATTCATCATATAATTTAACAACATATGCAATAAAGTAGTGAATTAACAGCAATTCCAATTTAAGATGTAGAAAAATTTAAGATTAAAACAATGACTGCAAGTTGTATTGATAGATATTTAAGAGATATCATTGGATCTCACTTGAGATGAGCATTGGAGGAAAGGGTTATATCAAGACAGGAGTAAAATTGTTGCGTGTAAAGGGAAACATTTTGTAATGTACCATATATTCTGTTAAACATTAAAACAAATATTAATGCAGATCAATGACTCAAAAACAGAACTTAGATCCAACCTCTTTGACTAAATTTTTTTTACCAATAAATGTCTATAAAAATAAAAGTGAAGAAAATAAGCACTGAAAATTAAACACAACCAATACATTTATGTTTTTGAAGGAATTTGGGATGCTCTATATATATTAAGAAGAGTTGATTCTGCCTTCTGTTTGTCTAAATTAATGCAAATGCCACTACTTATTTTAAATGGTGTAGCGCAGGCATTTCAGTAATTATTCTAGTATAGAAAGCTGGCTATAGATTTGCCTCAGTTCATTTCTTCATATCAGCATGAAGTATCCTGTGATAAACAGCAACTGTAAAAATAAACATTTATCCACAGAAGAAGATAGAAGGCCACTTTGCCACAATATGTATAGTATATCATATGAAATATTTAAACCACTAGCTAAAACTGGTAAAGCCATTTCCAATTTAATGATAGATATTTGTGGTTAGTTTCATTAGGCAATAGTACTTTTTCTTTTTGTTACGCTTATATATATATGCTTTTTCTGAAAGCCCATGTTATTGGTTCACAGATTTCTTCATTTCTTGGGAAGAATACAGCGCTTGAAGGCAACAGAAACAAATGACTTCTGTGTTGTTTCTCTGCAGTCACAGGACTAAGTTCTTCAAGTTTCTTAAAACGGGCTTCTCAATTTTCTTATATTGAACTCTTAAACTCTTGTTCACTGTGTGTGCAACTTTACACGGTAATACTCTCAGATTATTCTCTCAAGCAGCTAGACAAAATACAATCTCAGCCCATCAGTTTCTTATATTCCTTTAGCAGGAGTAAAAGTTAATGACTATAATCCTCGGGGTTTGCCCATTTACCTTCTCTAATCTGTGGCTTTTCAGCATTTCTAGCAATACACTGGTTTGTGCACAGGCATCCAAGTTAAAAGTACTTGGTTTTACTTCATTTGCTTTTATTGAGATACTGTATTCATCTTGTGTAACAGAGTTGTCTTTTTCTTTAACAAATAACCCAGCTTTGTAAATGTTACATGCATTTTATTGTGCTCTTCTCTGTGTGAGATCAGGTAGCAAGCTGATCAGTTATTATGATCTGCTGACTGCATGTCTATCAACACATTAATAATAAATGCTCACCTGTGACGGGCTGGATACTCAGTTAATGTAAATGCTATATGAATGTCCAAGCAATTCTTATGTTGACGTAGATTATAGAAAAAATACTGCATATCTGCCTGTAAAGACACTTTTAGGATACTTTTGTTCATGCTTGGTTTAGCAACAAAGCTTTTGATGTGCTAGCTTCAGGTAAACAAGATTGAAATGCCATAGTAACTCATTTTAAACAGCATCACTTGAGCAGTAAGGCCATTCAAGACAGAGGGAGGAGTTGGCTTTGGACTAGCTTGCTGCACTGCTGTGTGCTGAAAGCATATGAGATTAAAGGCACTTATTAAATGGAAGCCATCTAAACACCAACCAGGTTTACTCAGCAATCATAAGTCATTTACAAAGTAACTAGAAAGAATATTATTGTATTCTGTCACTTTTGGGAGATTCTTAGAATATTATTTATACTCTCATGCCTTTTTCTATATTTTACATATAATCTAATGTAGCTAACATAATATGTGAAACTTTTTGTATCTGATTCGAATGATTTTTTTGTTCATTTGCTGTTATCCATCAGCTCTCTGTTCTCAGTCCTGTGACTGAGAATCTGTGCTGGATTATTTTTTCTTTTCCATCAGATTCTCACTGGAACTGTGACCTCTGCTCGGAAGATTTTAAGTGCTTCATCACAGGTCAGTTTCTCTGAGATCTTCCTGAATTTTCTGTTTCATGTCACGCTCACTTTAGGGATTTGATCCGTTAATGTTTCAAAATTGACTCATCAGTTCAAATTAGTCATAAGTTCTTCTACAATCTTTACTTTGTTAGAATCTACTTCTAACACCTTTACTTTGTAATCACCATGCTACGAGTCAAACTCCTTTATTGTCCTTAGGGTGATGGAGCCAAGAATATAAGTTCCCTACTTATTATTGACGAATGCAGTTGGACTAAATATAAAATGAATGTTTGCCATTCTTTCAAGTGCATTTTCTGAAGGGAAGTGTGCTCCAGTGTGCTGTGATAGATGTTGTCTGTTTTGTTGGTTGGTAGCTTATTGTACAGGCACTGCATACTTTTTTTTTAAATGGGAATTTCTGGAGAAAATAAATGAAGGTTGACTTTGTCTTGTCTTGGCAGCTCTGCACTGTATTATATGAATCATAAAGCAATAGGAAAAGATTTTAACTGAAAATAACAGAGTATGTTCAGCTAGTGAAATCTTCTAGAGTGTGAGATGCCAAATAAAAGACACAGTAGGCAGTGAAACCCCAACACGTGCAGAAATCAATATGCTCCACTCATGCATTTCCATAGGAAAGACCAAATATGGCGACCACAAATGTAGCAAGCAGTAAGGGCAGGCTCAAACATAGCCAGAATGTTTTCCTTCAGTATGATGGCCATTTTATCTTACAGTTAAGTAAGTTCACATTGATAATTCACAGAACTGTTACAAGCAATCACGCGGGGAACATCAATGGAGCATGTAGCCTTTCCTTAGTCTGTTCCTTACTTACACTGTTTTAAAGATTGCTCCTGGGACCTGGTGAGAATTATGTAGAACTGTGTGTAACCCAAAAGTCACGAGAAGTTGAATGTTGAATAAGCCAGAAGTACACACCCCACAAGGAAACATTGGATAAGAAAAAGATTACAAGCTGTTTATTTTGATTTGTGTCACCTGGCAGATATCTATTTCAAAGGCCACCTTGTTTCTATGCCTTAATATAATGTAATGCTAAAGATCCAAACATTTCTCTCTTTTTTTTGTGTGAACTTTTTATGAAAAAACTGCTAAAAGTTTCGCATTAAAATATTGATAGAAGTGTTTTCAGATATAGTCAGAGCTTTTAAACTGGTCACTGACTTTTGAACTGTTATAAAACTTATTTCCTCACACTGGTGCTCTCTAAATGCTCTGTAAACATTAATGTATAAGCATCTTTGATAACATGCTTTCAACACTATCTCCTTCATTCTGGCTGTTAAGTTGCTCAAGCACTGGCCATTTTACTTGAGGCCTTGTTCAGATGGATGGAAACCACAATACAGGCTCAAACAGGGTGGTAGGAGAAATAACAGACAGGCATCTCATTCAGCAGCTGAGGGCCAATTGAACAAACTCCAGAAAACATGAGTTAGTCATCACCCAATAAAGAGTGAGAGACCCAAGAGCCACATAAGCCCTCCTCAACAGCAGCCGGCTGCACGACAGGATCTCCCCTTGAGTAGGGATGCCTCCTGGGGTTACACCTGAGCAGAGATCACTTGACACTCTGTCTTAGTTTCTAACTGAAACTTTCTCTCAGTGTCTGCTACAAAGCTGTGTTTTGGTTCTAGAAANTAATGTCAACAGATGCCTTGCCAATAGAGATCCTCAGTAAGTGACTAATAGTTTGTTATGATTTTTGAGTGTTGTGTTTTGACCCAGCTGATAGCTAAGTCTCACACAGTTGTTCAGTAATCCTCCCCCTTTCCCAAATAGGATGGGGGAGAGAATTAAGAGAAAAACACAGTAAAATTCATGGGTTGGGATAAAAGCTATATACCAAGACAGCAGAGGAAGTAAAAGAAATAAGTAATTATATATATATTTACATACACAACAATACATGATGCACAAAGCAAGGGCTCACCACCCACTGATTGATACCCAGCTAGTCCCTGAGCAGCAGCCACTCCCCCACTGACTTCCCTTCTGTAAACCAGATGATGTCATATGGTATGGAATATCACTTTTGTCAGTTTGGGTCAGCTGCTCTGGTCCTGTCCCCTCCCAGCTTTTTGTACGCCCCTCCCCAGCCACTTTGCTGGCAGAAGAACAAAAGAAGCTGAGGAACTGCAATTGTTCTTGGCTCTGTTCAACACTGCCAGGTTTGTTTTGTTTTGTTTTGTTTTGTTTTGTTTCAGTTTTGTTTCTCTTCTGAGACCAAAACATAGCTTCATACTGGACACTATGAGAAAAGTAACTTTGTTAGAAACTAAGACAGTGAGCTTCACTAAGACTACATCTTTGATGGTGCACATACAGTCCTTTAGACATAAACCATTGACTCAGTCTGAGACTAAGTTTTGATCCAGCCACAGCTAAGTTCCTTTGAGAAGGAGTTTAGAAATTGAAGTCTATTGTGAACCTTGTGAGGGTTTCCTGGTTGAGTGCGTTTAACTCTGCCTTCCATGCAGTGAATAATCAAGTGTACATTGCCCTTGCATACCTCATTAAGTTGCTCTCTTATGACTGAGTTTTGTTAAATCACCATATTAATAAATAAACATGTTGCCGATTCTCTCTTACAAATGAAATGTATGATTCCATCTGTGACAGCATCAAACGAATATAAGTGCCTTATGTATTTGCATATACTGAATTGAGAGTTTTCTGGCCTCTGTTGTACTGCCTGGACAATTTCTATAACTTCATTGAAACACTTGAAGACCGGTTCCTGAAAGTAAACATTAATAACTGTCACTAATGACAGTTATTTTGGAGGATTTTTTTTTTTTTTTTTTTTTTTTTTTTTTTGTTTTTTTTTTTTTTTTTTTTTCTNTTTTTGTGTGTGTGTTTTTGTTGTTTGCTTTTTATTTGTAGGACTTAATGTTATCCAAATAACAATGAATTTTAACAAAACTAAAGGTATGTAGGGTTTTTTTTAGATCATCTGACACTGAAAGGCTTCTGAGACAACTAGAAATCTGCATGCCTTTAGAACCTTTCTATGATTGCATTAGATAACCTCAAGAAGTCCCTTTCAATCTAAACATTTTAGCTTTTTTTTGTTGTTATTACATTTCATGAATAGGGTTAATCTGTAATGGTATATTATTCCAATGTGAGTAATTATAAGACTTCCACTCTATGATTTTATCTTTATGAATTGTCCATTTCACTTGAAATGCTTGAATTTTTTATTTTATGGCTATCTGAAAATTTCCACACTCTTAATTTTGATTATTCACTGATGTGTTTATAGTCCTCTGCTGGAAAGTTATGTGAAATATTATTTTTGCTCAAACAGTATGAAGTACAGAGATTTCCAAATCTTTTTAAAAACAAACAAACAAAAAAAAAAAAAAAAAAAAAACCAAAAAACTATTAAAAGGCAGATAACATTGTGGTACAGATTCCCAGATTTCACTTGGTTATTGTTTCTGAAATATGAAATATGGAAAAAAAAATTCAATGCTTTTTTCTATATCCCTCATTTGTGAACTAGAAATAAGGTGATTCTCCCTGGAATTTAGAAAATTGAACTTTTCTACAATCAAATAACATTTATAACTATTTGAATTGCTACAATGTGTTATAATGAAGTATTAATATTGATATTTCAGTAACATATATGACATGAATATAGTCTTTTTAAAGTATGTGGAAATGAGTTTCTATTAGAGAAAATAAATTTTAAGCACAACTACAGAAATCGTTACAACTTTGTAGTAATGAAGTTGTCAAGCAGAGTTTTTATCTTCTGTGTGTTTTGATATTATGCTCCAGTGAGTCCTTCTGACTTGATCAGATTGGACAAACTTCCACATCTGAGCAAAAAATGACTTCTTGTTTTGTGACTGTCAGTAGGATTTGTATAAAGTTTTTTATTTTAGTTACTGGTATCTTCCTCACATTTTGTTCCAAACTGACAGAAGTGATTTCATAAACTGTAGATCTTTATTCATATTTATTATGTATAAACAAGTTCAAATGTTATTCATACATCTTCATTCAGCTCTCCAAACTGATAGTCTATGATCTATCTTGATTCCAGTTTCATATCCCCCTCCCAAAAAAAAATACCACTAAAGAATCCTTGTAGAAGATTTGAGATGACTGGCAATGTGATAAAGACATTTTTAACTGGATGAAAAACAGAGATATTTCTCATTCCAGCAAGTTTCTGGGTAGAACTTGCATCTCTCAACTGAAAAGCTAAATTTGGCACATAGTACAACTGTATTAAGTTTTTATGTTCTCTTCCACAAGGTTCACATGAAAGTGTAAGTTTTTAAGCACTACTAACATCATTCTTGTAAGTAATGTGCATTTGTTTTCTTTGCTGTCAGTAACATTTACAATGTAAATATTAATGAACTCCAAACACAAGTTCATTTTATTGAATAAAAGTGCTATTTTTTTGGCATAATAATCTTTTAATGACATTTTTCATTTATGCATAGTTCTTAATTTGCTAGAAATAATCAGAAAATACTGATTGTTCAATTTTTTTGAACAATCAGTTGAACAATTGTTCCTGGAACAATAAACCTACATCTTCCTTGAAAAAAATTAAAACACAGGCATCTATAAAGATAAAGAATTTCATTTATGTGAAACTATGAATGAACTAGGGTAAATATCATTACCAACACTCCTGAACAATATTGGCCACATGCCTGAGAATAGCTTTGTGCACTTGATGAAATAAACAGAACAAAGATTAAGAACAATGCGATCACAAATCTAGGAGACTGAATACACCAATGGAGTGCAATTAAATTAAATAACTAAAATTTCTGTGAAATATTTGACTTGTTTAACATCAGTAAATAATGAACACAGATAAGTTAGACAACAGAAGATACTTATTTTTCATTTTTTTTCATTAGAGTAAATTCAAGAGAGAAAACATAATTTTTGTTGTTTTGGAAAAATTCAGTGATTTTCAGTAATCAATATAACAGCAGCATATGCCTCAGAAAACAACGATCCATTGCTCCTAAGTATTGAAGAATAAATTAAACTTCTTAATTTAAATATCTTTGTTCAAAGTAGCATCACATTTTGAACATCTCCTCAAACAATCCACGGAGAAAGATAAGATAAAGGATCAGTGACAAAGGGAATTTGTATTTTTTCCTTTTGGCTGTTTAGGGAATTCAGAGCAGATTTTTAACTTTTAGACATATCAGAAGCCAAAAATACGAGAAAGAAACCCAGGCAGCTGTATGAGTGTATAATAATCAGAAATAATTTTCCCATTCAAGAAGCAAGCTTTGATTTCTTTGGAGCAAAGGAAGATGCCTATTTTTTTTCCTCATCAAAATATGTTAAAAAGATAATATAATTAGTAGAATAACTCTGTATTTTTATATCAAAAAACCACAAATGGCTATCTAATTTACCCACACATTCCTGAAAGCTCTGCCATGGTTTATTGCAAAGAAAGAAACAAATGACAAAAAAAATTTGGCTAGTGAATCTTCTCTGTATTACCTGAGACGTACTTAGAGTTGTAAACAATGGAGAAAAAGGTATAGTAAGGAAAAATAGACAGATCTATCAGTAGCAAAGCACAAAAATAAAACATTGCAATTGTTTTAGGAAGAACCGAATCACCATTCTGAGAAAACAATTAACGTACTGGGAAAAAAAAAAAAAGCCACTTAATAGAATAAATGTTTTCTTCATAATGTTCCCAAACACAGTGAGAAAATACTAGATTGAGCCTTGGGGGAACATAATTTATTGTGAGCATGAAAAATGTTACAGTTCTGATATAGTTTTTAAATGACAGCATAATATGTTATGGATCATTTGATTTTTTTGTATGAAAGTGCTGTTCAGCACTCGAAAAGGCATATGCTGCTAACGGCATGTGTTGCAGTCTTTCTTATGACAGCTGGCAATGAACAAATGCCAGTCAAAACACAAAATGTCAAGCAGAATTTTTTCCCAATAACTGTATTATTTTGTATAATAGAACATATGACAGCTACTCTGAAAGCAATGCCTCCTGCTTTGTTATGTTGATCCATGATGTCAGAGACAGATGTTGGTGGTATGGCAGAAGAGGATGAACCTTCTCATCAATATTGTGTTACACTTTGTTGCCATACTATAGAAGGCAGCAGAGGGCCAGTGTGACAAAATGGCGTCTGATGTGGAAGTGTGTATGAAGCAAAGAGTTGGAATTGAATTGGTCCATGTGGAAAAGACTGCACCTACTGGAGACGTGTGAATTCCTCGTTGGGGAAAAAAAAGTTCAAAATGCAGCCCTCAGTGGGTAGAGAGATTGTCTCATCCACTCGATGCGTTGCAAGTAAGGTGAATCTTTGATATCCCACTGAATAAGGCACACCCTGGTCAGCAGAGGTCACAGGAGTGATGGAGTCAGACAACAACTCAGAGGAATAATACAAAATAATTAATTTACTTCAATGACTGCAGTTGGTCCACAATTTCGAGGCAAAATTGGACAACCTTCTAACAGTAACAACAAGAAGCATTATAGGTAAACAGGCACTTTGGCACAGGTGTCTTACTTATGGGCAAAATTAGGCTATGACTAGCAAAGAAAATTAATGAAAAGAGATCAAGAGAAAGGGAAAAAGTAAGAGAGAAAATAGAAGCAGAAGAGACAGGTTTTCACCACATCCTCCTGAGCTGTAGTTTTCATCCAAGTGTGGGAAGTCGACAGAGGCTTCATCCATGGATGATGGGTTGACCACTGCAGGTGGCAGGTCAGCAAAGGCAGAACACGTATGTTTGCCTTTATATAGTCTGTATGTTCAGAGACAGTCCTTGAGGTGACAACTCCCCTGCATTTGCCCAACTGAGGATTCCGGAAGATTCAGGAGTTTTCTGCAAACTCATGCAGCCCCCTCCTCAGTAAGCTGCCATAAAAGGAAGTGGGTAGAACAGCTTGCTGCCCTGCCTCCGCAGGACCCAGTCTGCTACCTCACCTTCCCTCTCTAGCCTGAGTTGTTGAGTCAAGTTTCCCATTGGTCTCTTACAGAGATAGACACTGTCTTTTGGAATAGAAAAGGGGTTATCCTTCTGGATTTCCTGAAACCTGGACAAACCATCAACTCTGACAACTACATCAGTATGCTGACTAATCTGAAGGCTTGAACTTCCAGTCAGGCCAGAGAAGACAACCTTTCTCCCGCAACATGGTAATGCTGAGCCCAATACCAGTTTGAAGACTATGAAGCTCATTGCCAACCTTGGCTAGACTGTCCTACCACACCCACAACATATATCGAATTTGGAGCCTTCTGACCTCCATCTGTTTGGGCCAATGAAAGAGAGACTGTGTGGGCAACATTTTCTTAGCAATGACAGCATCATAGCTGCTGTGAAACTGTGGGTAACCTCCACGGGTGCAGATGTTTATGAATGTGGTACGCAGGTTCCTGTCCATCACTGGCAAAAATGCTTAGCTAATGGTGGTGATTACATCAAAAAATAGTGTTTTGTAGCTGAGAATGTGATCTATCAAATAGTGTTATTGTTCTCTTTGTATCTGTGGTACTTACCATAGGGGAAAAAAAATGGAGGCATTACTTTCAAAGAGACCTTTGTATAATAGAGCTCTAGAAGTGTTTGATATTCTGTGATATCACAGGGTCATAGAATCATGGAATCACAGAATGGCTTGGGTTAGAAGGGACCTTAACGATCATCTAGTTCCTTGCCATAGACCTTGATCCTGGCGTTGAACACCTCCAAGGATGGGGCACCCAGAGCTTCTCTGGGCAGCCTGTTCCAGTACCTCACCACCCTCTGAGTAAAGAATTCCTCCTAACATCTAACCTAAATCTCTCGTCTTATAGTTTAAAACCATTCCCTCTTGTCCTATCTGACCATGTAAAAAATCTATCTCCATCTTTTCAATAACTTTTATTAGTTCGGAATGGCTGCAATGAGGTCTCCTTGGAGCCTTTGCTTCTCCAGTCTGAACAAGCCCAGCATCCACAGCCTGTATTCATAGGAGAGGTGATCCAACACTGATCATCTTCATGGCCCTCCTCAAGACCCACTCCAGCAGCTCCGCATCTTTCTTGCGTTAGGGTCCCCAGATCTGGACACAATGCTCCAGGTGGAGACTCACAAGGGCAGAGCAGAGGGGGACAATTGCCCTTGCCCTTCTGGCTACCCCTCTTTTGATGCAGCCCAGGACACGACTAGCCTTCTGGGCTGCGAGTGCACATTGTTTTCTCTCACTAAGCTTTTTGTCCACTAGAACCCCCAAGTCCATCTTGGCAGGGCTGTTCTCAAGGAGTTCTTCTCCCGGTCTGTAGACATATCAGGGATTAACCCAACCCAAGTGCAACACCTTGCACTTGTCCTTGTTGAATCTCATCAGGTTTGCATGAGCCCACCTTTTAAGCTTATCTAGGTCCCTTTGGATGGCATTCCTTCCTTCTGTCATATCAACTGCATCACTCAGTGTCATACAAAAATTTGCTGAGGATGCGCTCGATCCCATCATCTATGTCATTGATAAAGATGCTGAAGAGTACCAATCCCAAGACAGACCCCTGGGGGGACACCACTCATGACCAGCCTCCATTTGGACATACATTCATTAACCACGACCCTCTGGCTGTGACCATCCAATTGATTCCTTATCCACTAAATAGTCCACCCTTCAAACCCATATTTCTCCAATTTAGAGTTAACAACATGGTGCAAGATATTGTTGAATGCCTTGCACAAGTCTGAGTAGACAACATCATTTGTCCTTCCCTTGTCCACCAATGCATCACTCCATCATAAATGATCACCAGGTTGTTCAGACACAATCTGCCCTTGGTAAAGCTGTGCTGGCTGTCAGATTGCCTCCTCATTATGCTTGCGCCTGAACGTCTTCCAGGAGGTTCTCTTCCATGATTTTCCTAGGCACAGAGATGAGGCTCACTGGCCTGTAGTTCTCCAGGTCTACGGTGACGCATCTTGCTCCTAATCGACTCGTTAGAGAAGATAACGTTTAAAAAAAAAAAAAAAGTTATTTCCTAAGGTAATAGCTAATGCAACTAATAGGAAATAATAGGAAAGACTAAAGCAATACTCATGCCTGGATCTCAGCTCACTCTTCCTCTGTTCTAGTGTTTATAGTTTCCTTTTTTAGGTCTCTAAGAGGATGGGTTTTTGTTTTGTATTTTTAAGTTTTTCTATTAGTTTCAAAACTCTAGGGCAACAATGTTGAAACAGCAGGGGAAGGTTGCTCAGGGAAACATGATTCATGTCTGTTTAAGAAATGAGTTGAACATCCAAGGAAGAAGAAAGGGATTCATAATTCCTCTTTGAGCCTATGCTGCAGATAGAAAGGTAAGAATGCTTAAAAGAGAAATTATTGCTCATTCTAGCTGAGCTGTAACTTGTAAGGTTGAATTAATTGCTGCTTAATTTTCAGAATTTGGTTTATTTGAATTTAATGCAGATTAAATTTGAGGAAAAGGAGAGAATGAGAGTATTATATGGCAGAGATTTATGGAATCAGTTCATAAGAGTAGGTAGAAGAATCTCTAAAATCCTCTGGCTGCGACCATCCAATTGATTAGTCAACCCTTCAAATTCGTATCTTTCCAAACTAGAGATAAGAACATGGTGTGGATTATAACAAAGGCCTTGCACAAGTCCAAGGGATGACATCCTGTGAGCACGATGCTTCTTGTAGCTGAAGAAAGAAGGCCTCATCAACAGGATGTCCTTGACCAGGCAGCCTGTAGTAAACCTTGACCAACAGATGTCCTTTTCTGGTCCAGTCCTTAATTTTAACTCACAATATCTCAACCTTATCGTGGCTGTTTTTTAGAGGCAGCTCTTTGCAGTCTATCAATTTCCCAACATAGAGGTCAAATCCTCTGCCCCTCCTGCCCTGCCTATCTCTTCTAAAATGTCACAGACCTTAATTTCAGTGTTTCAGTTATGATTCATTTCATCATGTTTCCATGATAACAATTAGATTGCAGTTGTCCAATTGCATCATAGCTTCCATCTTATGCTTATTTCCTATGCTGAATGCGTTGGGCTAGAGGCATTTCAGATGGACTGTCAGCCATGTTATCTTCTTGGAAGAGCCCTTCTGAATTCACAGAATCACAGA
>WBMW01002959.1:0-96905 GCA_013396635.1 Penelope pileata
ATGGAGGAATTCCGTTCCACACCGTTGCCTAATCCATACTTCCATGTCAGACACCGTTTTGCCAGACTGTCTCTCTGCTGCCATCTATTGCATGGCAACAAGATGGAATGTAATGTAGCTTGGAAGGTTCAGTCTCTACTGCCATACCACCAACATCACAAAATAGGAGGCATTACTTTCAGAGCAGCCCTCATATTTTAGATGGAGTTGGAAAACTTTGTGTGCATTTTTCTGTCCTTTACTTTTATTTATTTATTTATTGAGACCAAAATAGAAGATCTAGGAGCTATCTGGTATTTTGCCATTGAGAGTTTACGCTCTGCAGAGATTAACCAATCTCTCATTATGTGACATCTGACACCTCTCACTATCTAATTATTTTAAATTGACATATCTTCATTTTTTAGTTAATCACAGATTCAGAATTCAGAGATAGAAAAAACCTGTGGGGTCACTCTTCCCAACACAAAGTTTTTCTCTTCAGCAGTGCTAGCTGGGAAATTTCCTAAAACAAGTTTCTTTACTGTGAGATGCCAGTTCTCTACAACAGTGTCTTTTCTCTCTGCTTCTGCTGAGCAGCATCCAATGCTGTTTGTTTCTAATGAAGTTCAGGGAAGCTTTCGTTGCAAACCCATTTTTTTTTTTGTTAGCGTACCAGTTTGCCACTGATGTGTGAGATATGGCAACTGTGTTTTTCCCAGTATCATCCTAGGTAAAGGATCATTAGGTTCTTTACTCAGCTTTGGCTTCTCACTCTTAATCAGTCTGGATTTTGATTTGGGTTCCATGATTTAAGATGATGCACAAATGAAGCTCCCAAGTTGAACTGAATTTTCAGACTTTCTGTAGCAGGTGAATTTGTTTCGCCTTTTTAACCTCCATTCCAGTAGAATTTTGTACGAAATGGAAAGTCGTACTTTGGTGTGGAATTTCTGCTAATCTGCTGATGTACCTTCTAGATTCTCGAACGTAGTGTGTCTGTTGCTAATGCACCTTCTTTTGTTTTTGGAGGTGGGGTTACTGAGAAAGAGACAAAATTTTATATTTCTTCAATTCAGATAAGGCTAGTTCACTTAATCCTACATGTAATGGACTCCTTCCTGCTTGGCGTGCTCTGCCCTTCAGCTATCTTTTTATAGAATCTTCCACTTTTCCTTAATCAAACAATTAATCTCTCTTAATCTTGACAAAGACAGTCAACTTCACTCTCCCGGCAATATACTCTGTGTACTACCTCCAGTGTTTTGTTAATATCCTAGCAGTCCAAAGCTAAATGCTTATATCCAGAGTCAATGGCACAAGAGATATATACACAGGGCTATTGGAGACTTTTTAACTGAAAGCCAATTTACATAAAACATGATTTAAGTGTAAATAACAGGATGGAAAAAGATTACACGGACCATGTCACGGATTTGTATTGTGTAGTGCTGACGAATAAACAGTATAAATATCTCAAAAGAGTTTGTGTGGGCTTTTTTTGGGGTGGTTTGAGGTTTTTGGAATGCTTGTAAAGGTTTATGTTCTTGCATTGTGAGATCATGACATTTTCTTGGTATTCCTATGAAGAGAAAATCTAGTGGCTTGAGGTCACTATCTTTGTAGAGAACAAACTGACAGGAATAAGTGCAATTGCCTTGCAACTCCAGTAGCTTTCATAAGATGGTAAGCAAGTTACTTGAATTGCTTACTGCCAGTATTGTGTAGTGTTAGTGAGTAATCATTATAGAGTTATTAGTATGTTTGCAAAGGGTAGGGGGAGAAACTCGACTGGCTCATCATTACAAATGTTAAAAGTGTTAAAAGGATAAAGTCAGCCCCTGTTCCTGATGTGCTACATGACAAATTTTGATCTCCAGATATTGAGATAACCCCATGGTAAATGTTGGTTAAGATGTACTTGAAATATTGTATAATAATATTTCATCTAATCTTAATTGTCAATTTGGCATGGTTTCTAATTACAAGACATCCAAACGTTGTCAGACTACATAAAATATATTGATGCAAAAGAATGGTTTAGTCTGCAGCATGTGCAAGCAGATGTACATGTATCAATGCATCTTTCTTAGAGGGACATTCTTTAGGTTCTGTTTCTTTGGCATTGCTGCTGGTGGTGTTTGAAGTACATGAAGGAAAAAAAGAGTGTCAGGAATAGCCTAAGTGCAGAATGCAGTATTGATTTCTGCTTATTATAACCTTGATGCTCTGCATCTGGACATCACTCCATCCTCTCCATAAAAACATCCTATATTTTTTATTTTCTTCATAAAGTAGTCATATACTTCCCCAAAGTCCGCTCAGACATATGAGTAGCACAAACTATGGAGTCCTTGAGTCTTCCTTCAGCGATACATTTGCATCATCTAAAACTCCTCTCTCTTGTCAGTGCATATTTTATACCTAGCTGAGTTTGAAAGATGGTGATTGTGGTAAGATGTTTCATGCCTCCATGCTTGTTGGCAGAGTCTACGTTTGGTGAGGAGGGAAGAAATGTCCACGTCTCATCTGTATCCAGATGAACCAGAGAAGCTGCTACTTTCTGGTAGCCAGCAACTTGACATGGGTGACTTGAAGTGTTTGTAGAGAATGGATTTAATGGAAATGTGTAAAAAATACTACTCAAAGCATCTTTTAAAATTTCTTGTCTCACTTTTTCAGAGTTTGACTTGCACTCGATTTGTACCAGCGGATGGTCTTTCAGATGCATGGATCTGAATTCAAGCAATGTGATTGAATCTGTTTAAATCTGCATAAACCTAACAGAAAGAGAAGAATTTGACTTTTTGTTGTACTTTGGTAAATGGAATTTTGCCCAGGTTAAAGGCTTTAGGATTTGGCTCAATATTTATTTTAAATACTGATTTCCCAGACATAAAACGTTCTAATGGAAGCATCCAGATATTTGAGAATATGCTGCAATTGTATTTTTTTGTATGCTCCGGGTGTGCTTTGACTGAAAAGAAATAGCAGATGTTTGAACCACGAAGTGCACCCTTCCTGAGGCAGGCATATCCCATGTTGCAGTAGCATGATATGCCTACCTGGTGGAAAAGGTTTGTTATTAAGGGGAATTTTTTTCTTCTCCTCCCTCCTCTTCTGAGCCTGAATCCTCTGACAAAACATTGGGGTACAGAGTGCATCTTTTCTCCACTATTCTAAAGATAAATCTGGAAATCAAAGTAAAGATGTGATGTTGAACGGGATTGGGAATAACTCATTTGATGCTGACTGAAAGCTACAGATTTGTTTCCTAATTGGATCTGTGATTATCTGTCATTTTTAGTACTGTGTATGGTTTCTGCAGTCTCAGTTGTGTTTTTTTTTCTTCTGTGAAATACATGCAGGTGACTGGGGTGGAATGTTTGGGTAACATTAGCACCCAAGTTTGACCAAGATTAAGGATTTCTTTGACTTTAACATTTTTGATCTTGAAAGAAGCATTGATTTAGAGCTTGGCTAATTCTTGGCCTATATATTTTTTTAAATAAGCATAAAAATGCAAAAAAACTTCTAGATGTTGAATTTGGAGGGAAGTGATGTTTCCTCACTCACAGCATCTGAAGCTAATTTGAAATCTACTGATTCTGCTGCCTGCAAATAAACTGAAAGTCTAATTCAACATCTGGGCAGGGTATTATTTTTGGAAATCCTGAGGACCACTGAAAAAATGGAGTGGAGGACCCACTTTTCTTTACTCCTCTGCACAGGGTTGTTGGAGGAGAATAGAAGCTTTCTTCTGAAATGTCAGATTTATTATGCAGAGATCACACAAAAAAGGGTGGGGGTCAGATTCAGATTGGCGACTTTTCTAACCACAAAACAGGATGTGTTCCCCTCTCCCTACCCCAAGGTTCCATGTAATAATCAAACCATTCATACACGTTTCAATCAGCATTTTAATACTTGCCCTTTTTTTAACTCTTCAAATATTTCTTAGCTACAAACTGATAAATGGCTTTTGGCTTACCAGGTTGGCATTCATTTTCAGGAAAATTGTTGCGTTTTTGGCAGGAGAGATAAGCTAAATTAACAAAAATCTATAAATTGAATTATGTTCCTGTCCCATGCACAATCACATATATGCTGTGTGCTTTTATGAATCTAGAGTTAGAACTCTTAACTCTTTATGGGAAAGTATATAAAGGCACTTCACTATCCATGCTCTGTATCACCATCAACAAAGGCAGTCTTGTTAGGCTGTATAATGCACAAAGCAGTTCACATGGTGCGTCAGAGGTTAGAAGTGTTCTTATCAAGCTCAATTGTCTACTAGAAAGAAAAATAACATTTCTTCTTCTTTGGGCTATGTTGGCTTACAGTTCCTGTTTCAGGATGAAACCATTCTGTATTTGGCTCATTTTAGAATTGCTTTCTATTTCATGAATTTTTGGCTTAAAAAACAAATTTACCCGTTGATTGTCTGCTGATTGAGAGTATGAGAGCATGGCCTGCACATTGTTGTCTTGCCATGCCAATAAATGGAGCTGAACTAAAAATCTGTTTGCTTTACAAAAATTATACCCATAAAGAAAATAGCATTCCCAAATGTTTTGAGATGGATCATATTTTAGGTTTAGTATTGTTTGCTCAGGATAACTTAGAAGTATTTTTGTACCATGCTAAAGGACAGGTTTCTAGTCTGTTGTTCCTGTTTTCAGAAATGCTCTGGTATGAGGGTTTTTGAGTCAGTATGGTTGATCAAGTTACAGTGGTTTATGAACAGGCAATGTGTTTTGTCTTATGCACAAGCAAGTGTAGTTACTAGATTAAATTAAATGAATTGTGAATTCACTTGCTCAGATTGGAATATTTCTAGGAAAGAGGCTAGAAATAATAAGGGAGTGCAGGATCAGGCTATTACTCTGTTCATTTGGATTATCTCCTTCTTGTGCCTGTTGTTTTCTTGAGGCTCAGGTAAGCCTTGCATCAGATACTGTGTTATTAACAGTGACTAGCTTGTTTCAGATCATTACGTTATGTTTATTGGAATTTTATCCTTTACTTTTGAACTGTGATTTGTCTGGAATAGTTGTGAATAAAGCAAAATGAGGCGAAGGAAAGGAGAGACCTCAAGAACTCCATTGTAGTGTAGAGGATGAAGAAAAAGACTTAGTTGTTTGGAATAAAGCATGAATTTTCTTCTACTATCTCTGTAAAACCTAATCTTCTCTTAAAGGCTGATCTATTAGGTTAAGGATACCAAACCCAAATATAAACTAGCCTGTTAGCTTAAAATGCAAGATGATCGGGAAAGAAAACACACCAATTTCTCTAACGGGTATCATCTTGCACAATTTTTGAGGGGAGTGCCAAAATTTTGGGAGTTTAAATTATACATGCAGAAATAAACGCAGGTTTTAGACAAGGTATGATTGAGGATTCTGAGAAATCTTATATTAAACTAATGGTTTCCTGTAATACAGTCTACTATTCTCACATGTATTTTTCTACTTGAATGAAAGTAGGAAAATGGTTTATAGGAAAAGTGGTTTATAAGACCATCTCCTCTTGAGATCCTGTGGAAGGCTGCTAATAAAGACATTAGAAGGCAGGCGAGGAGCGTTAGCTCTGCTATCACAGAGGGTGTACATACTGTTGTCCTCCTGTACTAGAGACACATCCATGGAGTGCTATGTCCATTTATCTCAAAAAACATGGCAGCATTTGACACGTGTGCTTCTTTTCCTGCAGGGTATTTAGACACTGCAGTGTTGGCATAGCGTAAGAATATAAACAGAGTAGGAATTAATGACTGACTCCATGATGTTTTCATGCAGAAAATGATGCAACTAGTAAGGGAAGAAAGATTGGAAAAACAATTCAAATATGACTGGTAGAGTAATTTTGCTACTTTGAGATTCCCTGTTGCTTTGTGTGATTCAAAAATAACTGATTTTAGTGTAAACTCTTGCTTGTGTGTACATCTAACACCACTTTGGAGAAGAGGCAAGAATGTCTTTTTTCTCCAGAGGTTCTGCTCCTGGAACTGCAGTTTTAGGTTTAGGACCTTGGGGTCAATTTGCTACCGTATAAGCATGGTAAAGTCAATTCATTTTCAGTGGCTTTGTTCCTTAAACGTGTAAGACAGGTATGGATATTTCCCTTTTTCCTAACCTAAATAGTCTTGTCTGCTGTAGGTGCCTGCTCTTTGATGCACTTAGGCAGTCCCTATAGCAAGGTACTAATCTTGGTTGAAATACTGAAAGGATTTCCATGCACTTTTATCTGTTTCAAGAGTTTTCAGAGAGATAATTTGGTGTGTGTGTCTGTTTGATAATTATAATAAAACACTTTTCTTAAGAATGTTCCATAGAAGTGTTGGGAATTTCTACATGTGCTTTTTCCCTTTTGATCTTGAAAATTCTTCTGAGAAATCTGGACCAAGGTGAGGGGGAACAAGAAAGTTAAAAGAATTGTATGAAACAAAATGTAAAATGTCATTTTGATTTTAATTTGAGGAGACAGAGTTGACTTCGGTGCTTTTTGTGGAAGCCTAAAAGCTATGTTACATTCCCAATTGCTTCACTGCTCATGTGCCACTGACATTTTCCCTCCTCTCCACCTTCTGAACAGTGATGTACCGTGCTATACTCATGCTGGTGATAGGACAAGTTGCCTTTTAAGAGTCTTCATCTTCAGTATCTAGTAGTTTGGGCTTTTCACAGCATTGCAAAGGTATTTGTCCTCGTGTGTAAGATATAAATTTAACTTCAGCTTAACAGTTGAAGTGAAAATATGATCACATCCATGTTTTCTAGCTCCAAACAAGACTGTTCCAGCCTATAGGCAGTGTGGAAACTGGTGCCTATGCATCTGGATATATTACAGAATATTTTCACATTTCCTACATGTAGAAATATACTAGCTGAAAATAGGTGAGTTGATGTTCTGGATATTTTTTAGCAATTATCTTAGAAAAAACATCTTAGAGTATTTACTAGGGATCAAAATTGGTCAGGATTGCGCTAGAACTGTTCCAAAATTGGAGTCCTGAGAATCCTCTAAATTTGTAGAAATGTAGTGGCAGCATTGACATGCAATGTTTTTTATAGAAGAGCAATATTTTTATGAGTAGACAGTGATGCCTTAATCAAAGAGTAAATAGATTATCGTAGTCATATACTGACAATCTCTTGTTGATTATGAAATCACACTAACTCTTTCTTTAATGTATGTTGATCACGTGATCCTAGCCCACGTAGTGTTAGCAGTTGATATAATGATGAGTTACATTAATTTTGCCACTGGTGAGCTTTTATTCTTATCAAAGGGATTTTATTTTTTTTTTTAATGCATTTTCTTGTAGTTATGGTTAACTTGAAAGTTTTAGATTCAGAACAATTTATTTCTCAAAATTGCTTCACTGATGAAAGAAAATTATGTGGGAGCACTGAATATTGACAATAAACTACAATGACCTTTCGATGTGCTTTATAAGTGGATAGTGAACTGCAGTTGAAAGGGAGTGTCATGGGAATGGATAAGGCATGAAATTTTCACAGCTGCAGCTCCTATGCCATAAATGTTTACATTAATTCTGTTAATAATGCCATAAGGCATTATTTATTCCTTTTTGAATTGAAATATAGTTTTCCTTTCTCTTTATTTTAAAAGGAAACAAACCAACTTACTTATTTCAATTATTCCTTTTAAATCATAATTACTACTACTACTTCTCTTAGAAAGAACATTCTCTTGCCTCTGCAATAATCTCTCCTCTTTTGACCTGACAACACATTAGCGTAACAGCATCACTGAGTTAGGTACCTCTCAAAGTTCTAAGTGATCGCTGTTTTTCTTTCTTTATCTTCATCTTCCCACTTACAACTCTTTATGGTAAAGCCAGAAGTTAGTTGTTTTTCTAGAGAAACAAAAAAGAACAGTCCTGACAAACTGACTGGCTGTTGTACACTGATCTCCTTGTTAATGAAGGGGATCCTTTGTGCTTAGGCAAAACCCGATGTTTATCTTACTCTGGCACATTTCTTCTCTGGCACTACAGACTTCATCCAAGATTAATTCTGGTCAGTTTACTGATCCAGACCACTTTGAAATCATTGGTTTATATTCTTAACTGGTATAAATTTTTGTAGGTTTACTGACAAAAATAATTTCTTGATGAGATAAAAATTTATACTAATGGGAGTGCTTATAAATAAAGTTACAAGGATTATGTAAGTTTACCGCTGTTATCTTCATTGTATATAGAATACTTGTCAGAAAGGGATCATTGGCTTCTCTGCTGAGATTGCAAAGAAAAACACATTTTTACTTGAAAGACAGCTTGATGTTTGTATCCTTCTTAAATTTTCAGGATATATTTAAATTAAATTAATGCCTCCTTCACTTACTTTTAATCCTTCAGGATGTATACTTTGGCTCTTTCTCAAGAAATGGATCTTCTGAGACTCTCAGTGGACTCATTTCTCTAAATTTGAGATGTTGCCCCATTAAAGAGATGCTGTTCTTTTTCTGTTTTTTTTTTTTATTAGAAAAATGCACTATTGCTTTTTGAGAATGAAGATTCATGTTGAGACTTGTATGTTTACCTGTGCCAATCATCATGTGTTTGGAACAGGCCTAATGAAAACAAGTTCTTGTCTCTTTTTCTCCTCTGCAACAAACATTTCTTTATTTTGTGATTGGCAGCACTGAAAGCACTGAAGCTCATGTAGCAGTGAATCCAGAATCCTGATTTTCTTGTTGGGATGTGGTACTGCGTAAAATCATTGGGTATCTTCAGGACAGTGGCCTGACTCCAAAGAAATACGTAGTCAGACTTTATATTGGGCCTAGATATAAACAGATTAGTATTACTAACTGCATGGGAAGTTTTCTTCAAGTTAAACTTCTTCTTCCCACATTCAGATGTTCTTGGACAAGGACACAATGGTTTGTTATATAAACATGAAAGAAGTATTAAATCACTTTCAATTTCCAATCTTGTTCGTAAAATTTGGCTGGGAGCTTATCAAAGGTCTGGAGGAGTTGCAATTCATATTCCAGGGGAAGAAAACATTGCTACAGATGGCCTGTAATGGAGCATCAACACGCTGAAGGCCTCCTACAAGTACCAGAGATTTGGCAACTTGAACTGATGAACAAACGTAGATTGTAATACTTTGGAAGCAGAAAGCGTTTCTTGAGTGATGTGCATAGAAACAGATAGATACAGTTTTAACACATACCTTGTGATTTCTGTGGAATGTTTCTACTCAGAATAAATGCAAAATGAAGATATTGCTTTCTGTTTTCTTCTATGACTGTATGCGTGCTATCTTTCTTTTTGAAAACTGGATGAGGCCATAGTCCTGTCTCAATGTCAGGACTTCAGATAGATGCTTTTCACCCAATGCTAGGTAAGTGTTGTGTTTAAAATCCATAGCATGTAGTATGGTCATGTTCAGGTGAAATTTAATTGGGTTTAAATAGTCAATTTTATTGATCTAGACAGATTTGCAGTAATAAGGTCTCTCAGCATCTCTCTGGATTCCATAATTCTTTGGGTTCTCTAGGATCCCTTGCTAACTAGTTACCTAGTTAGGAGAAATAGTTTGCAAGGCAATTCATGGTGTTCCTGAGTATGTCCTCATAGCATATTAAAATTTGACATGTTCACAATAAGAGAAAAATACTTGGCATATTTTTAAGAGGAGAAAGAAATGCACAATTCCCCTTTAAGCAACAAAAAAAGATTTATTATTTTGTACAAGAAATACCAGTTTGGAATAGTGATTACAAGAACCAGGGATTTTCATCTCTTTTACACAACTGATATATCCTGGAGATAACTATTTTTGAAATTCTCTTTCCTTTGGTAAACATAGGGGCTTTGTAGCACTGTGTGAAGCGTTCTGTCATCACTCAGATTTATAACTTTCAGTTTTAACCTTCTGAGCCCTTTTTCCAGTGATGAACCAAGAAAGGAAGTTTATCTATTCGTTACTGGAATAAATAATGGCAGAGGTTTAAACACTGCATTGCTATTTGTAACTTTGCTAATGACACTTGTATTTCTTAGTGTTAGCACCTCTCTGATGTTTAGTCATGTTTATATTCCTCAGAGGCATTTGTCTGCATGAGTTTTTTACCACGTCCTTCCTCTGACTCAGGGTTTTTTTTTAGGACTGGTGTAAGCATCAGCAACAGCTGGAAGAAAATATATGTATTGGTTCTTTCTGCATCTTACATCAGTTGATTTATGGTGACTTCTGTGTTTTAAAAGATGATGAGTTTGGATGGCTGTGGAGGATTAGAAACGTGTGCTGAAAATTTCACTTCTAATTGCTAGGAGAATTTGGCAGAGTAGCTGTTCCTGGTATCTGTTAGATTCTTAGTGGCTGTAAATGGAGGTGGAGATCTGTTCGTGCAGGTCTCTGTTGTACAAGTGTCTCCACATCTGTCCTTGTTTGATGTTGTTTAGCAGTAGCCCTGTATGAAGTTTGTTCGTCATCTATGTTCTGTGTTTGCTGTTATTTATAGTTTGAGTCTTGTCAGGGTTATGCAACCGTAGCAGCACAAGAGACTACTCTTTCCGTATGTCCGGGGGCAAGGAACACGCTTTTCTCATCCCATGAAGATGAATGAGGAGCAGAGTGGTTTCTTTGGTTCCCAGTTACTTTCCTAGAAAGAGAATGGGAAGCTTGGAGAAAGAAAATAAGCCAATGCATTTACCATCGCAACAGGCACCGGATAAAATGCCTGAGCAGTTACTGGAGCAGGGATGAGAACTGGGCAGTCTTCCTGAGCTCAGGAATTTGAGTGCTCACTATTTTGAAGACTGGCATGCTGTCCTGATCATAAAACCTGAGGATGACATAGATCCCAGATTTGCTATCCATTTTTGGCATTTAAAAAAGGGAAGTTTGTTGCCAACCCCATTTTGAGGGGCAGAGATTATGACCACTGTTTTCTGAGTGGGATTTATTTTGGCATTTGTTAGTCGTGCAAGGTGGGTGAGCGAAGAGGAAAAAGTGTGCCTAGAATGAGCTTTAACCACTGTGGTGGAAGAGACTGGAAGTGAAAGTGAAGACATTTCAGAAAATCATAAATCAAACCAACCAACCAAAAAAATATACTGACCTTGTGTCAGATTGATTGTTGAGTACGATATTACTGACACAATGTAGAAACATCAAAAACTAAAGGCAATGTAAGAGACAATAGAAGTCTATGATTGAGTTATTTTTAAAAGGAGTTATAACATTAAGTAGATCTTTCCAGTGGCAAAACTTACTGGTGATGTTGTCCATCGTGGTTTTTAGCTGAGAAAAACTTGTATACTTAGTCATGTCAATAAAGCTTATTGACACTGGATTTGTTTCTTGAGAGTAGATACTCTTTAAATATACATTATTCTGAGCAAGGTGATGATTGTGGTGTGCTCACACCTGAGGTATTTTGCTCATTTTCCTCATTTCAAAAACAGCTGGGAAGTATGACTGCTGTACCATAGATGTATTTCTAGAGCTGAAAGAAAGAGGAAAGCAAAGTTTTTGGTCTTTCCTCTCTGTACTCAGTTCCCAGACAGTCTGCCACAGAATTATAACTGGTTCCAGATGATTTCTGATGGAGAGAGAGTTTACTGGAATGGCTGTTCTGAGAAAGAAAGAGGGAAAAAGTGTCAAAACCAATAAATAAATGAATAAATACTGTGAAAAACATTCATTGTCCAGCAGTCAACTCTCCTGATGGGCACTGAACAGTGAAGAACTGTGATTTTAAAAGCGTTTACAAGAACCTAATGTATCATATTTATCTATTTATTGAAGCATTCATGATTTTTTTCCAAAAGAAGCTTGTCTCTGTGTTACACGTGCTAGCTACGCAATGTTGCATGGAACAGCACCCTGTTGAAATGCTGGCTCAGGAGCAGGGTGAGGGCTGCACACATTAGCACAGCATTATCAGCAGAGCTCTTTAACATGGAGGGAGTATTGGATGATGCAGGAGGTATCTTGTCCTGAGCTAGCATGGTTCTGTGTTGTTCTGCACTGCATTCTGTAGGCTATAACCATTAATTTGCTCTAAAGGGATGATAAGGTTACATGTATTTCACTTAACTATTTTGCACAGCAGTGTTTAATTCCAATCTCTTCTGTCATAAGCATTATTTTAAGTTGAATTACTCAGAAGTGAGTGAGAGCAAAACTGTGCCAGGAGTTATCCCCTTCTTCTGAATATCAGTAAGAAGAGATAAAGTTCACAGATAGCTGAAGCTCACTGGGCAATATGCCTGTTGGATACTTCGCATTTTTATAATCTAGAGTTCTAGAAGAGGGACATTTTTGGTTGCGTTTAAAGTTTTCTTCTTAAAAAGAGTGTTTTCTTTTTTCTATTTGTTTCAGTTTATTTTACAACATATCTAATGTTACAATACGTGGCAGTTGTTTCCTTGTTATTGTAAAGAATCTTGGAGGAAGAATCAGTATCTCTGAAACAGAAAATAGATAAATAAGATATAAATAATAAGATATAAAAACATATAAAAATAGCAATTTACTGGTGTATCTCAGCTTCAATTTTCTTCTTCAGAAGATGGTAACAAAAATTTCTTAGAACAACTAACTTAATTTTAAATATACTTGATTTATTATTTTTACTGCATTTGGTCAGTCCTGGCTGCGTCAGGTAAAAGTAGGAAATTGACACAGACTTAATAAGATCTGTGCATGTGTCTCTGAGCTGAAACAGAGATGTGGAACTTGCTCTCCATTGTACCTGGACAGCTGGAGACAAGAACGACTGCTGCTTTTTTTCTGAGAGATTCAATTCTATGACTATTTAATAATGGATCATTTTATTCAGCCAACAGTGAATGAGCTTATCTTTTTACCACATTATTTTGTAGATAATGTTCAGGCAAAAGTGCAAGCCATATGCAACTTCTTGAGTTTTGCAGTTTGGATGTGATATTTGTGGGCTTTCTCCTCAAACCCACCCTTGCCTGAGCAGCAAAGACATCAGGGACTGTAACTAAATTCTGGAGGACAACTTACTAATATTTCATGTGAGCACATGTGTCTGTGTTTTGGTTGGTTTTCAAGAGTGCTGTGTGCATGATAAAAAGAAGTAAAATTGTGTTTTCATTTTTTCTCACATTTGTGGTTGATACTAAGATAAAGTATTACTAGAAAGCAAAAATAAAAAGCTTTAAAAATAAAAGTTTATGCAGGTGCAAATAGCAGTAAAACAGCCTACTCAGCAGTCTTGACCTCCCGTCTCCAATATCTGGCTACTGGGTGGTTAAGGTTTTTTCTTTCTTTTCTTTTTTTTTTTTTCCTCCCCTCCCCCCCTCCCCCATTTTCTTTTCTTTCCTATTTAGCTCGTTTTCCTTGCAAACTCTTTTATTCAGAGTAGTTCTTATTCCATAAATTTTAAGTATCCTTCTCTCTTTTAGAATTTAAATTTTCTCTTTACTGAACTTATGCATAATCTATATAGTCCACTTTAACACAGTTTAGAATGTTGCTCAGAATATCTGAACTGAGCATTACTGCCATTGGGAACTAAGTTTGTGTGTAGCTGTGGAGTGGATAAAGGAATGTACATACATAAGGAGAAACTGCAATGACCCTTTTCCCAAACAATAAACCAGAGGCCTTGGGGTTTCCCTCCAGCTCCCTCAGGGCAGGTAGTTGGGTGCTGTCCTACAACCCCACCAAGGAGTGGTGTTTCCAAGGGCATTGGGCACCTGCCTGGGGATGGGCTGAGGCTTTGGGCTCCCTACAAAGCCTCAGGGACTTCAGCCTGGTGGTGCCATTTGCTTCAAGCCCTGACCCAAGCATATTATAATCCTGGACAATGAAGAGTAAGGACTTCTGAAGCTTTTGTGGTGGAATGCCACTATAAGGCAGGTTGGGGCCTAATGCAGGACCTACTAGCCTTGATTAGGCAGCTTTTGATGTCCATTAAAATGCTTGAAGGTAAAAGTAATATTTAAAAACAAAAAACAAACAGAAAAAAAAAGTTCTAAGGTCTTGAATATTCTAAAGATATGGAAGCTTTCTGTGTAATATCTTACCGAATGACAGCACAAGTGAAGAGGCCTAATAATAATGTAATTAGGACAGCATCTTATTGACAATCCAAGGGAATCTCATGTAAGAACTGATCATTCATGATACACATTCAAGGATGGCCTTGTATAATGCCTCGATTTGGAGGCGATGTGTCTAATTTAGCAGTTATTTTACTCTAATTTCATAGATTGGTCCTTAGCACCAGGACCGTGTCATCTTGGGTGTACATCAGTAGACTCATTGTTATACCTAGTAGAAAAGGCTGTCTAATTTAGCCTATTTCAGTCATCTGAATTAGCTGTTAATTTTTTAAGTACTTCTTAAGTATTGTGTATTTACCTATTCAAGCTTTGCATTTAGTGTTCCTTTTAGGCAAACACGTATATCTGAAAGGGAATCCTAAGGCTTTCCTGGGTACTAACAAAATGATCACTTTCAGGTTAAGAAATATATATATATATATTTTATTTTTAACAAGTGTCTGAAAAATACTTTGATAATTCTGCAGGAAACTATATGAAGAAGTATAAGGGAAGGTTTTTATGGAAGTGTAATGTTTGTTGATAGTCCAGTTTATATTGTTACAGAGGAAAAAAGCTTTGAGAACACAGTCTCCTCAGGTCTAGAAATAGAAAGCAGTAAATTTAAAGGTAAATATAGTTCAAGATAATTCCTCTGAAATTAATTTTGCTAATCGATTAGACAATTTTGAGGAGAGGTAACAAACCTAGAATGCTAAAATTACATAACTTCGAGACAGAACCGATAGTGCAAACTGACCATTGTAACCCAAATATCCAGAACTTTCATTGCCACCTGGCTTGCCAAGAAATTCATTTGTGCAGGTGCTTTTTCTGTTGATGAAATCCCACTGACCTTGGATGGGACTTCATGGCAAGGCATCTGCCTACAGCTGCCTTTGCAAAGGAGACCATTCTGAATGCCAAAGGGAGTGCAGGGGATCATGGGTTCATTTACTTTTTTGGATCATCCGATGTTGTTTTAGCAGAGACAAACTGAAGCTGACTTCATGTCCAGTGACTTGTTCTTGATGGTTTTGAGTAACAAAACTTGATACCTTTCTATGGTAAGGTCGCCTACTTAGTGGATGAAAGGAAGGTGGTAGATGTAGTTTTTCTGCATCTTAGCAAGGCCTTTCATATTATCACTCACAGTCTGCTTCTAGACAAGTTGTCCATGCTGAGGTGAACAGGTACACAATGCACTAGGTGGAGAACTGGCTGAGCAGTGGGGCTCAAAGGATCACAGTGAATGAGGCTACATCTGACTGGTTCCTAGTGGTGTTCCCCAAGTCTCAATATTTGGGTACCAATATTAGCCTCAATATAAGGCTGGTTGAAAGGCTGGAAGGCACGTCTTACGAGGAACAGATGAGGATATTGGTTTTTTTAAGCTTAAAGAGGAGGAGGCTGAGAGGTGACGTCATTGCTCTCCATAACTTCCAGGGGAGGAGAAGTGGAGAAACAGGTGCTCATGTTTTCTCCTCGATACCTCATGACAGGACTTATGGGAATGGCTCAAAGCTACGCTGGGGTAGGTTCAGACTAGATATTAGGAAAAACTTCTTTACCAAGAGGCTAGTTAGACACCAGAACAGGCTTCCAAGTGAGGTGGTTGATGCCCCATGCCTGTCCATGTTGAAGGGGTATTTGGATAAAGCTCATAATGAGATATTTTAACTTTGGCTTGGCCCCAAAGTAGTGCGACAGTTGGACTCAATGATCTATGTAGGTCTCTTTCAACTGAAACCATTCTAACTTAAGAATCCATGTGTTCGGTAAATAAAGTTGCAAAGCAGAACAGTAAATACACCACAACAGTTGTTTTCTAATCTTTTATCTTGCTAAACGTATGTTTGATCATAGCTTTTTGCAGTAGCAGAGTAGCTTCTTAAGACACTAATCTCTTGAGAAAAATAAACTAGATGAATGGAGATCAAGAAACAAGATGCAGAAATAGGGAATGTACTGAATTTAAGTCACAGCCAAGTTTTTTTTTACTTGTTTTTAATTTATTAATTCTGAGTAATTTATTGCTGGTGCTATCAGAATGACTGAGAACACTGATCCTTTCCATTAAATACTGGTAACTCCTTAAAGAGAGCCCCTAAATTCCAGTTTGTGCATCTCTATATACTTTTGTGAGGGATGGCTTTATGAGTTTACACATGAGGAATGTAAAAATTTCAGCAAACAACTGACTTTGTCATTCTATACAGACTTTGTAGCTTGCATCTTCAGTGCTAAGCTTAAGATGTGTATTACTATAAAAATACTTCAAAAGTATTTTTAATTTCATTACTTTAAGCAGACTTGCATAGAAATGATTTGAATAAGTGATGAAAAGTTGCTACAGGAAATAGGAAATTCAAATTGGATATGCTCTGTGCTGTTAAATTTGTGCTGTTAATTTCTGATTAAGCACTATGTTCTTTTTTCCTTCTCACAGCCTGTGCTTTCCGTTACAATGGACTCTCCTTCGTCTACCTCATCTACCTCCTGCTCATTCCTCTGTTTTCAGAACCCACGAAAACAACGATGCAAGGTAAGATGTTCCTCGATTCATTTTTAAGAATCTGTGATGGACACAGTACCTGCAGAAGCCTTGGTGGTAGTATAAGATGAAGTTTTGGGTTTTTCCCTTTTTAAGTGAGTTAATTTGTTATACATGCTATAAACTCAGACGTAGTTTCACTATATGCTGGCTTGAGTGCAGAACGACTTCCAAGCCTGATGCCTTTTTTTTTTTTTCTTTTTGCCCTTAAGTACAGCTGGGATTCTTTTCTGGCATTATTTCACCTAGAATACTGAAATGGTCTAGGTGAAAAATAAACCCCTCAAAGTCATCTTACTGTGCCCAAGGGCTGGACTTGTAGTTACTTCTACAAATTAAATTTGGTCTCAGATTTTTCACTCATCTGTGTTTTAGGCACTTATTCAAACATCATTGTCATCCTGATTTACTTTATGCAATTGCTTAAATAAAAATAATAAAAAAGTATTTTTGGTAGAGCTGGTAAGTAGCATGTATCATATACCTATTAAGCTTTTACAGTTTTAAATATGAAAGCAATTGTGAAAACCTGTGAAGACAGAAAACATTTCTGTCAAGTATTGTGGTCTTGCTGTTTGCAAGGCACCTGTCTGTGCAAAGCAGTGACTTCTTGAAAGACAGCAGAAATGCCTGTATGATAGTATTGAAACTTAAGGATTTGCAATCTGTTAGTGGAATTTGCAGTGAGGATGCATTCCCATATTGTTGTCTACTGATGTTCATTGTCACCTGGAACCTTCTTGGATGAGATTACAGATGACTGAATTTTAAAATGCTAATGCTACATGAATCATTCCTGTTCTTGCTTTCCCAATTCTCCTTCAGACCAGCGTGAAAAAAAATACCACACAATCCTAAAGTCAAATGGACTCATCTCTCATATTTTTGATGTAAATAATGTGAAGAGTGTGCCTTTGAAAGCAAGCTGGTTCCATAACACCACTAACAAAAAGGGGACTTCTGATGCTGACTTTGCCATAATTCTTCTACTTACAAATTAAATGTCATGGCTAATGGAATTTCACACCACTTTAATCAATATAGTTCCCTAAAGAAACAAGTTGGAAAATCTAAACTCTAAGTATAGTGTTATCGTGTTATCTGAGCTTACAGGACCTCTATGGAATTCTTACACCTTTTTGTTGCTGTTGTTTTTAAAGAGGAAAAACAAACAAACAAAAAAACCTATTGGGATACCAGAAAGCTCCCCAGACCTTTCTGAGTGCTATATGCAGTTTTTCTTCTAAACATTTATTTTTGTGTCCTGCCTGTAAACATGGACATCCATCCACTGTCCCTAAGTAAAGAAATTTATAAAATCTTGAATTCTCTGAGGGGAGTTCTTGGGGAGTCTGCTCTGCTTTAGAGTGACGCTGCAAATTGTCACGCTTTTTCTCTTCACTGACAAGACAGAGAGCAAGCAAAAGTTTCAGAAATATCTGATGAACTATTCATTAACGTGTGGTACAGTGACAGTACCAATCTTGATTTTCACAAGTGGAAGTACAACTTCTGTTGTGCCAACTTTTACTAGTGTTTTCATTAACTATTGGCTTGAGTAGGAAGGAGAGAAAAATAAAGAGAACCACCTGCTTGTGCTTAAGGTTTCTGCTGGTGCAGGTTTCCGCTCAGTCTGTGGATAGAGGATGCTGTATAAAGGGCAGCACTTTTTCCTCCAGATTCTTGCAGAGATAAGCAAGGTAGTGTTAGATTTGTGCTGTGGGAAGTGTATCCTGACCTATCCTAATTATGATGACTCACTGTTTTTCTTTCATTTTAGCTAGGATAGATGTAGATCCTTTTTAAAAATATTTGAAGGACTTACCAAAATTATATCCTGCCAGAGTGCCTTTCACAGGCTTGCTTCATTGCATCTGTATTCAATTAACCCATTTTGCATTCTTTCTTGATTTTACTTTATCATTATTTCCTATGATTATAGTAGTATTAACTGACAGAGATATGTGCTATGTAGTTTATATACAGTCTCTACACCTGAACTAAAGGTAAAGAAGTGCAAAGGATTGTACAAGGGTAGGAATACAGCTAGTTGTTATTCCTTGGTGGGGTATGAGTTATAGATGGATTGAAGTCAGATATTCAAAATTGCTTACAGTGGGATAAATTGACTTAGACTAAATTTTGAGTCTTAGAGAACTGCAATTGAAGCCTTTTGGCGGAATTATGATCAGTTGACAATTAGGGTTCTTTTGAAATCTGGCCTATTAGCTATAGAGTTCAAATCTCTCACCCCTGGGTGAAGGAGCCCTCTTCATGAGGTGTTGCTGTACAGAAGTGAAAGAAGTCTGCTTAGCATCTGTATTTCATACCTTAATTCCTAGGTTTCAGTCATGTCTCTCCATACTCTTTTACTTCCCCTGTTAGTTTTCATGCCATTTCTACCAGTCAATCTAAGAAACTAACACATTGTCTTTGGGGCAGGACCTGTACCAATTGAGTGGGCATAGTTTATGTTGACTGTGTAAGTATCCAGAGGGGCCAGTGAAAATAGAGCTGAAAAATGAGCGTAAAAGGTAGAAAATCCCACCCTAGGTACGGCTGTCAGTCATTTTTACAGTGGAAGATTACAAGGACAGTGTCAGAATGAAGTATCAGTAAATGCCAGGCTGTGAGCTAAAGTTTCTCTTAAAAGCGCTGAAGGTGACAGATGAGAGGGAAGCACCCACTGGGGAATTTGGGTGCAGCTTCCCAGCTAATGTGCAGTTACCATGTTGTTTTCATGTGTTTTATTTTTGCTGCTCCTTCTGTACCACAAGAAGTGATTGACAGGACAAACAGCCATTTTCTAGGTGCCAAGAGCAGTTGTGGAGAGACATACTGATCCTCTCCTTTTTAGAGTCAATTCAATATCTAAATGTAACCATTTTGGGCCACCGTAACTGTCACCTTTTTTAATTCTCTGTGTGTGTGTGTGTGAGTATTTCTTTCTAGAAAATGCGGAGGCATTTTTTTTCATGTACAGAGGATGGAAAATAAATGGGAAATCTGTAACCATTTTAACTAAAACCAGCCAAACCACCATTAAATCAAAGAGTCAAAAGTTGAGTAAAACAAACTTTATTCAAAAACAAAACAGCACAAAACCACTATGTGGCTATATATTATACTTGTATTTTTTTCTTTTTTCTTCCTTTTTTTCCCCCTTTCATTTCTACCAAATAATATTTTTGGATCCCTTCTTCTATTTCTGTTTTGTTTAAATCATTGTTTCTCCTGAAAACTTTGCTTCCTTTGATTAAGTCTTCTTTAAAATCTTCTGAGTCTTCTGGTGGAGTCTTCCCTTTACCGATGTTTTCTTTCCTTGTCTTCTCCTGGCTCGCTCAACTGCCCAGTTGCAGTCTCTGACCAACTTTCCTACCTCTTGCTTTTCTTCTTGCTTATCACTTTAGACCTTGCAGTTACTGATTTTATGCAACTTCTATCCACCACACCTAGAGATTTCCCTATAAAATAGAAATTACAGAATATATACTGTAGAATTAGAAACTCCATAGTCTGGAATGGATGATATCAACCTAGATTAATTTTTGTTTTGAAAGAAACCTGAGAGATTAGATATACAGGGGAAAAAATGAAATAGTTTGGCTGCTGTTTAAAGCTTAATAAGTTTTTTTTCTATTTTTTTTCTTAAACATTTCATATCCTTTAAAATATGATCACTAAGAAAAAACTTTAATCCTTGATCTTGGAGAAGCGACGTAGTCTCCTGTCTCTGCACGTGATCAGTATATCTGTTTTAAGATTCCACACTACCTTGCTCATTGTCAATACCAACCTCTTCCAAGGTAAAGGAAACATCTCCTTTAATTAGATCTGAAACTCTGAGTAAGTTAAGATTTAGCTGAACATTTTGTTTTCAGAAGTATTACATAATTGTCCATGAAGCTAGCTGAATAAGGAAAATGGTATTCATGAGCTTTTATGTGCAGCTGAAAATGCATTTGGTTAACTGTCTTGTTCAGCTCAATCTATTATTTATAATCCTTGAAATCAGTGATTAGAAAGTTGATTAAACAGCAAAATGAACTACTTTCCATGAAACAACTATAAAAAAGAAGTTTCATTACAATAATGTTTTTGTCTCAAGAAGTACTTTAAAACTTGACATTTTTTTCAATGGCTGCTGATGAGAACTGCTTTTGAGGCAGTTACCTGTTTGCATGTGTAGTAAAGCCATGTGATTTGGGCATTGGTTTTCTATATAAATTATCTCTGAAATCAGCCACTGATTGATTATCTAGTTCTCTAGAGAAGACAAGTAGACAGTAAACTGTATAAAATCCTACTTTCCAACTTCTGATTTAGAGCTTGTTATGCAAGTGATCTTCTTGTTTGTATCTGATGTTGACTACAAGGAGGTCCTTGCCCTTATCAAGGGTTTGTACATGCTGTGGTGATGATAGAAAGAATAAAGGGTGACTGCATATACTTGGTCTGTCTTGGACCAATAGCTCATCTAGCAATCTAGCAGTGCTACATAACGGCTCTATGTGGCTTTTTTTTTTTTTCCTGTATCAGAGGTGAGTTTGCATTTAGTTAATTTTGTTAACTTTATTTTGATTTGTAATTCCTGGTAGCCTAGACAGTAAGACCCAGTAGCCAGCCACCACGTATATAAATCTAAAAAAACCAATCAGTTAGTTCCTGATGTGGACTGGATTTTGCTGACTGTTTAGTGACAAAAGGAATGGAATTGTTTCTGAATGAAGATAATACTCAGCATAACAAAATCTGTCTCTTCTGTACGTAACAAAATGTCCGTCTCTTCTGTACAAAAAATATTAATTTAACACTTATCAGTAAAAATGATGTTTTACAAATGTGTCGATTTTACAAATGTGTCAAACTGATGAAAAATCCAAATCAAAGTAATTTTTAATTGAGCATTATTTCACCTCCTGGAAAGAGTCCAGCGGAGGGCCACAAAGATGATAAAGGGCCTGGAGCATCTCCCTTATGAGGAGAGGCTCAGTAATCTGGGTCTGTTCAGNGAGTATTGTTGAAACAATTATAAATAAATGGAATAGGAGACTTTGCAAATATGAAAGGGCTTGTGATCTGGAATAATGTGCACAGAACTGCACGACAGAAAAGGGCTACAGTGGCAAATTTGGATCACCATATATAATTCAAGAGATTTCAACTCAGTGTTGATCCAAATGAATATGGCAAAAAAAAAAATTCTACAAACGTTATTTTGATTTACCTATGTGAAAAATCCTTCTATGCATATGCAACAGTTTAATGCAGTCTTTTTACTCTCCATTGCACTAATTTTCTAGAGTTTTACTCTATCTTTAGACATCTAACTTACATAATCAAGTTATGAGTTGGGTCAACCCAGATAGCCATTGAATACTAGGCTTATTGTGATCGTGCTCTGAATCGACGATTTGAGCATCCACTGAGTGCAAAAATCTTAAATTATATGCTTAATTTTAGACTTCATCTACATTACATGGTATTGAGACTTCAGAAGAAAAACAGAGAATTTAAGTGAATATTGTTGTGTGATACTCATGAAAGAGAAAACTGTTAACCTCCTAGTTGTTAATGTTTGCACTTTGTGGTTGCGTTGTTTGCAGGACACAAATACACCTTCTGTTTCAGAGCAGGACATCCAGTAATACAGCTTGAATTTTTCAAGAATCTAACCATTGCTTGTAAAAGTACTGTTGCCCAAAGTATGTATACAGAAAGCAATTGAGAATAACTTAAGAAAAATAAGAAGCAAACAAACAACAACAAGCCCCCCCCTCCATCTACTAAACAAACGCCAAAGCTAAAAAGTTGATTTCAAGCTTTGTTTGACATTTTTTTAACAAAATTCACTTACCTCATCAGTCCTCTAAAAACCAGGTCCTGCTGATGGTAAATTTGCTGTTTAAAGCTATATGTAGGAATATCCACAAAGAATGAAACACTTAAAGAATATAACATCCTAATATATATACTATATACTAACAGATGCCATGGACTAGTCCTTGATGTCTGCTACTGTGGAATGGTGATGTTTGCACACTTACGTCTTTCTCTGTATCAAAAATGTGAGAAAGATCTTTAAACTTCTTGGTCTTTTGTTTTTAAGCCAGTTCTAACCATTTTCCCAGCAGCATTATTAATAGGGTTTGAACCTTGTAGCTAATTTGCGTGCTTTCAAGCATTCTGGTTTCATTAACTTACATGTATCAAAGGATGAGTTTGTAGGTTGGAAATACCAACTTTGATTTTGGAAAGACTTGCTCACAAGGTTCCTGTTGCCTGCTTTGAACAGAAATTCAGTTAAATGTGCATCTGAAGGCTTGTCATGCCCTAATCTTGTTGTAAGGTAAAATCACAGAATGATCTACACTGGGAAGAGAAGATAGACTTAATGTTTCACACAGCTTTTAAAAACATATTTCAATAAAATCTTCATGTTTTTAGTTGGCACAATTTGAGTTTTGACCCTTTTCCATTTATATTAAATCTTTTTATACTTTCAAGAATGTTTTCATCCATATTTTACCACAGAGGTGATTTGTTCTTTTTTTTTTTAAAAAATGATTTATTACCTGTTATCCTTAAGTGCTCAGTAGAAAGTACTCTGGGCAATAATAGAGATGCTGACTCTCTATTATGGCGGGTAGAAAGCTGTTTAAGATGTCCTTCGATTACTGTGTGTCTTTGTAGAAGCCCGAAGAATTGATATGAAGATTTATTTATAACTCAGAAAATGCTTTTCAGCAATTAAAAATGGGTTTCTACTGGACTGGGCATGTGTTTTCCTATGGAGGCACGCCAGGCTGCTACATAAACATCCTTTGGCTCAAAATAGTCCATCTCAGCTAGGTTTCTCCACTTCCAACATTATGAGTATTCTCACAGGGAGGGAACAATGAAGTGTGTTATTTATAATCCATGGGCCAAATCCTGAAGTACTTATACATGGAAGTTCTGGAAATGGATGAGAGAAAAAGAAGCAATAGCTTTAAATTAACCAACTTCAGAAATCCTCTTGCCTTTAATGAGCCAGAAAACTTTGTTAGTGATGCTGTGTACTTTCTCACTATTTAATATTAAAACGTTTTCTTAAGAAATGAGATAAAAATCTCTCCAACTAAGTGAAAGTGTACTTGCAAGAAGTATTGTGCTGACAGCATTGGGGACAGAAATCTTGCTTCTGTCTTCTGTTACATGTTCTGCATATGGTAAATAATACCTGTGCCTTTTTCACTGTTTTGTAATGCGGTTCCCAAATCAAAGAATCATAGAATGGCTTAGGTTGGAGGCGACCTTAAAGCCCTGCCAGTTCCAATGCTCCTGCCGTGGGTAGAGTTGCCAACCACTAGATCAGGCTGCCCAGGAACTCATCCAGCCTGGCCTTGAACACCTCAAATAGGTTATTCCACTTTGAGAGGGCTGATTCCAGTTCTTGTGTTGTTTTACATTGTTGCTTCCACAAAAGAAAGACTAAACAGGGACTCCCGTTAAGTGATTGGTTAGATCATGTGTCCTATTTTCATTATCATGGTTATTAATTGAGTACTGGCAATGTTTTATTTTATACAGCTTGTAAAGGTTACTTTTAAAGTGTATCTTTCTTCTTCTTCTTTGAACAAGTGCTAAAATCATTAAAAACTTGTCAATTGCATACCTTTCCAGGATGTTTGTACACAATAATGAAAGTATAAAAATTTGAATCTAATCTAGAAACAATATAGTAAATTAAGACAGTTCGTTCTAAGCTAACAGCTCTCAGCTAACACCACTAAAGCATAAGGAGAAATTTCTGCCATGAGTTAGAGGAAGTCAAGGATGAAAAGAGTGCTTTAGACCCCGCTGTGGAGCTTGAGCACTGACAACACCACTGTCCTGAATGGACAAATTCGGCTTTTCAAATTTGGGATCTAATAGAAGATTGCTGTGGATGTGAAAGGATTTTAAACTCTGAATGACCTTGTGGCATGTTTTTAAATTGAATCAAATAATGAAATTATAATAACAGATTTTAAAAAATAGTATAAAAATAGCAACATTTTAGGATGTAGTGCAGAATTGAGTATGCATCATGTAATACTGCAGTCCTAAGGCTAATCAGTCAGCTCACAAATTTTGATGGAAAGGAAACAGTGCTGAGTATGCCAGAGAAGCAAAACTTCAAGAATTTGTTCTCTTTTCTGAATTTTGAAGAAATGTTTTTTCTGAGCTAAATTGCACGCATATCTTTTAGTTTGTTGCATATGCAAGTGATTGCAAAGTCCCACAGTTCTGTCTGTGTTGGTTGTGACCAACAGTGGTATATCCATTATTTTGTTCACTGGCTTAGTTTTATGTGCATTGTTTGTGTATATTTCAGCTAGGATCCACACTTTTGATGTACAGCTTTGAATGCCATATGGCAGGAAAAGCTCATAATGGAAGCTGATTGTTTACATGATATAGGTTTTTTCTTCTTTTTCAGGCAATATACTGAAAGCAGGCTGAGCTTTTAGACATAGCAAAGGAGATAGTTTATTGAGTGCATTTCTGCTGCTTGCTGTAGCTGTGACAGTGCTTCACAGAGCCAGGCTGGGAGCGGGGCAGCAGGGACCCACAGCACTCAGCTCCCTGCTGCAGCTCATCCTGTGTAGCACATGTGAGCTGCCACCCCAACTGTGCCTCTCTCCCGCCCCATCCTTCTCCATAGCAGGAATGGGTCAGCCCTTGGGATTGCAAAGTTTAATTGTGCTGATGATATAGAGCTAGACGGGAAATAAAAATAACTACGGTGGTATAGCTTCTTTGTAAAGCAGTACGCAGACTGTAGAGAAATAGGAGGGATAGTATTGAGTCTACATCTACTGTAGAGTCATTTAGAAGTCAAAATTACACTGTAAGAACATAAAAATGTTAATAGGATCTGGCTGGTTTTGGATAATACTAATAATACAACAAACAAGGAATTGTTATGAAATACTATAAGTGGGAGGTGAGTGATCCTAATAGCTGTACAGCCAAATCTTTCCCTTTTGCAGACAATTTCTCAAACAATTATTGACTTGTGAAGAACCAGTGTTATTTTAAATTTGGTTTTAGAGGGTCTAATGACGTCAGAGAGAATTGGTCATCATTCTACTTAGGATCCAAAGTTAACAAAAAACAGCCATGGAGTTTTCTTAACCTTAAGTGCAAAACAAGTTGAGGGAAATTAGATAGTGACTAAAGATCTCAGGCATTTCAATGTGGTGACATTTTCTAGTTAAAAACACAACCACATTGCTAGAACTCCCACCTTAAGCACAGGTAACTCCTAATTAGAAGTGAACTCCAGACCTAGCTATCTAGCCAACCTCCCCAGAAAGAACATTAAAAATAAACAGAGAGTTTGCAAGAAATGTGTAAAAGAGGGATAACCTATGAAGAAATGTATCTTAAAGATCTGGAAGTGTTAAACTGAAATAAAATTTGCCAGAAGTCAAACTGACTTAAACCCTGCAAAGGAAATGGAAACAAAAAGTGAAACTGGGGTTTTTATATATATATGGATATATGTAATAATGAAAAAGGGTGGCTGGTAATACAATAAAGATGGAATAGGAATTAAACATTGTCTAGATATGACCAAAACAAGAGTGTGCTTCAGTTTTGAATAAGGACAGAACTGTTAAACACAGAGAAAAAGGGCAAAAGTGCCTGTTGGGAAGAAGGCTGGAAAAAAGAATGCTACTATACACGAGACAGAAGTAAGACACAGGGACTTTGAGTTCTTAAGTTTTAGAGGCTGAAAAATCTCCTTCCTGACAGTGAGTGTGATACTCTAGGCTGAAGAATGAAAATGATATTTCAAATTCTCGAAGAGTGGTGGCATAATCTTGCATGTAAACTAATGCGAACTTCTGTTTTCCAAACTTTGGAGTAAATTTGGAAGACAAGAAGACACAAGTTGGAAAAGAAGGCTGAAATGAGAATGGCTTTTCTAAAACTGTGTTGTGCTAAACAATCTAGGTAATGTTTTGATAAGGAGAATTCAGGCAAAGTGCTGAGGAGGACTATGTGGAAACTCGTGCGAATGAAGATGCTTATTTACAAGAGAGAGAAATGAAAAACCACACCTCATATATCTTAAAATAGCTTTTCTCTTACTTGTCTATGAGGGAAAATCATTGTTTTGAATTCGGATGGGAAGATATTGAATGAGAAGGACTTATTGAGTGGAATGAGGATGCTGGCACACGATGTAAAGACTGTGTGTACATGGTAGACTATAGCTAAGGAGTTTCCTAAGTGTCAGCTTCTAATAAAACAGTGAGTGTGGTATCCCGTGGCCATCTGTGATAGTGGGAAGTAGAATGTGGTGATCCAGCTGATGCCTTCAAACCCACATTATCAAAATCATTTGTTTAATGTCTCTAACAAGCTTGTGTATAAACTCTAACAGTCTGAGGGCTTGCAGAAGTTCACTACCCACATCTCAAGGGGTTTGAGGGGAGTTAGAAGGTTATGTTACACTAGGCTTGACACTTTCTAGTGGTTTGGTTAAGATGATGGACAATGTTGGAAGACTTAGGAGCATTATTGCAGTCATCAGTACTGCAGTCAAGAGTTCAAGAGTCAGAAGAGCTGTCAGATTCATTTATGGTAGAGGAGGTATTAAAGAATTATATTTGGTTTTGAAAATAAAACAGTAGTTAAAATACAAAACACATTTTGGGCCCACTTTTTCTCATTTCTAATACTGCTTTGTGTTAAACAACCATGTTTTATTATGTTGTGATGAAGGAAGAGGAGAAAAAGCCAGTGAATTATTAGGTATTTGTCTTTATTATTATGATTGATCTGGAAGTGAGAGGAATTCTAATGAAATGACTGTGTGCATTTTCCTTAAAGGAAATGAAGCCATTCCCATTTATTCTGCTGCTGCATTTGAATCTGGAGTCTGAATACCTAAGAATTTGGGGAGCCTTGAGTAGAAATTTAGATTGCTGTTCCTTCTTTATAGATCAACACTGTGCATCCATGGCATAGCGTTCCTCACAAAGACAGTCTTCACTAAAAGTGCTGTCGCCTTGTCGTTTTTCTTTGCTTTTTCTTGAAGTGTCTGCCTTCCCTTCTCCCTGTCAGTTGTGTGATAGAAGATGTTTGGACATCAGGGCTTTGTTTCTTGATCACCTAGCGCACTGATTTGTGCTCCTACTGCTGTGTTGCTTTCATGAGCACAGAACTAGTGCTGTGCTGGGGCACTGCCCTTGAGTTATCCCTTGGTACTAAGTGGATGAGCAAGAATCTAGGAGGGCACAATGCATAGATAGTACTTATGAACTGCTTTTTTATCAAGCTTTTGAGAGTAAAAGGACAGTTAGCTATCAGATTCTTGAATGCTTACCAGTTGTGCTTCTGGTTGTTCTGAGGAATTATTTAGTACTGCACTGATACAGAGCCTGGCATCTTGAACTGTATCTAGAGAAATATCTGTGTAGGTGGTGGACGTGTGATACCTCACTCAGCCTGAAGATCTGTCTGGCCGTCGTGCGCAAAGGATGAGGGCTGGACCTCCAGCCTGAAAACAAGAATACAGAGCTGGTCTTGGGTCTATGTCTTGGTCCTTTTGGGCACCTTATCAGTTATCCAGCTTCTCATCTGAATGTGATTCTCTTTATTTCTCTGGTTTCTCCAGTCCTAACTGCAGGTCACTGTAAGGGGCACACAGCTGTCGGAGAAGGTTTCCAAGCCACTAGGAACGAGCAGGTGGGAGAGGAATGTTCCTTCCTCCTGCAATTGTCGTTGTCTGAAATTCTGGCAAGCTGCCTGCAGCTGAAATCACAGGGACTGAGTCTGAAGACTGCTCATTTAGAGGCACTCAAAATGCTTGGATTAAATTATTCATGATAATGCTTTTTGTCACTACTGTTTATATTCCAGTGACAGTTAATGTGAGTTGGACTTGATAGTAAAATAAATAGATAGCATGCAGCAGGCTGCTTGGGGAGGGGAGTGTGAGCATGGATGTGTGGAAGTGAAAGCAGTGCTGATTGGTCACACCAACAGCCCTACATGACTCTATCATTGAGCTAGGGGTTGTCCATCAAATATTTATCACACTGGTGTTCCAAAAGGCTCTTAAGGGCCCGTGTGAACACCATTGATCAGCAGGAAGACAAGTTTTTGGAGTGTTTTCTTTTTTGTTTTTAATGATGTACACGTGAGGGGCTTATGCTGGTATAGCTCAGTGACATGGTGAGTTGCTTTATTTATTTATTTATTTGTTTTTTGCTCATGACAGAAGAATAAATTGGGGCCTCATAGAACTTGCCTTTTCCAGTACAAGGGTGTTTAGCCATTCAGCTGTTGCTCACTGCTTTGATTTCTGCTACTTCCGTGGATCTGGTTTATAGCATCTGTCTTAAAAACTAAAGAAATGTTTTTTGGGAAATAAATAGTTCCCTGACAAAGATATATTGTAGTAAGCAGCTGTTTCTCTGTAATGAGAACCCTAATTGAAAGGATTATTGCAACAAAACATTTCCTAGTTGTTTGTGTTGGACGATGTGTCTGAGAAGGATACAATATAGTAGCAAATTTTAAACAAGACTGGTATCTGTTTTGCTTTCTGCTGGATCTTCAGTGTAGCTAAGCTCAAAGATCAGTTCAGTCCCTGGGGACCAAATCTGTTGACCTTACTCAGGGAAAACACCCATGAGCAGTGGGAAATTTGCTTCTGTAAGCAGTGCAGGAAGTGCCCTGTAATATATTAAGAAACCAAGTAAGCCCACAAGAAACCAAATGAAAGGCATTTAAAAGCATTCCCATTACTTACGGAGAGAAGGAAGCAGAAAATTAATATGCACATGCTCTATAATTAACATTTTAACTCTGGTTTTAATGTGATTTAGGGGGAGCTGTTAACTCTTGAAAATGAAGCTGTTGGTGCAGATGCAGAGCTAGGTGTGCAGTTTCTCATTACTCAAATATTTCTGCTCTGCCTCCGGATGAAACGGACAACTTTGAGATGCATCGCCCCCAAGCAGATTTGTTAACATCCTGTTTAATTCAGAGCAGAGTCCTGAATCTGGTTCTCCTGTATCCCAAGAGCTCTTGGCTAGCAGCACTTTTCTGCTATTCCTCCTCTTCTCCTCCAAAACCCTCTCCCTAAATATTTAGTTATTCTCACAAAACGGAGCTGCTCCAGTACTTGATGTTGTCCTAGCATCTGAGTGGTCACCACACTCATCTGAGAAAAAGGGAGAATTTCAAGATGCTGAAGGTTTCCTCTTGTTGAGGTGTATGACAGTGTCACATATCAGGCTTGTGAATCATGTAAAATCCTGTCAGCAGCTTCAGAGATACGTGGTCTCTTCCCGATCCACTCTCCCATACCCCAGCTTTCCATCTTCCCTCATGAAGTATTCACCATAAGAGTCAGCACAAAGGCAGTAAGTCTGTAATATAAGCCTGATCAATACATCAGCTGAATTTTTGTTTGAAGAGTTATGAAACATTTTCATTTAGGTGCAAAACATCAACTTGTATCTTCCTGTGCTTTCTTTGAGAGAGTATGTGTCTGCAAATCTCCTTTTATTTTTTCCCCATGTTTTAGCATGTAACATGCATGACTCTGTTTGCTGGTTGTTATTGTAGGAAAATTCAGTTATACATTTAGTTCTTATAATATTTGAAATAATCATAAAGAGTCTTGATAGATCTCCACAGAGTCTTACTTTTTCAGACCATTTCAATATTATTTTTTTTCAGTTGGCCAGAAAAATAGATTTAATCTCTTTTTCTGAGAGCTCTCATTGAATAAAAGCTTTGGCAAAACAAAAAATAGAGAGAGGGGCAATGAGTCTTTTGTCATAGTTGTGCACTATGCTTCTGAATTGTATTCGATGTGGTCGCTCCAAAAGTAATGCCTCCTATTTATTTCCATGGAAACTACAAGAAAAGCAAAGAGCACAAGAACACTATTTGACAGAAGAAGTACTCAGCTGCAAAACGCTATTTTTCAACATGGTCACCACTATTAGCTGTGCATTTTTGCCAGCAATGAACAAGAGCTGGCATGCTGTGCTCATAAAAATCTGCGTGGCTGTCCAGAACGTGGTTTATCTTTGATACTGCTGTCACCGCTGCTGAAACACACCACCCACCACCTCACTGTGCTGACATCCAGTGTTTGGTCTCCGTAAATGTTTGACAAGTGTTGATGAATGTCAATGGGTGCCATTTTCTCCACATGGAGGAATTCAGGTCCACACCTTTATTCCATCCGCGCTCCCATGTCAGACACCATTTGGTCAGAGTGCCCCTCTGCTGCCATCTGTCACACAGTAACAAAATGGAACAGAATGTTGGTGGGAAGGTTCAACCTCTGCTGCCATACCACCAACATCCGCCTCTGGTGTCGTGGGCCAACATCATAAAACAACAGGCACTGCTTTTGGAGCAGCCCTTGTATTAATTTGCTCAGAAGAATGAAATTAATGAATAATCTGATCAGATCTAGTAAGTTTGTTTAAAACCTTTTCAGAATTGGGAAGAAAAAAGTGTTCATGTTTTCATGTGGTTTTCATTCAGTTCTTGACAAAATCTACAATGGAAAGCAGAAACAAGGATAACAGATATCACTGTGCTAAGCTGGAGGGAAAAGGTTTGAAAAGCAGTGAGGAGACGGTGGATGTCACAGGATTTTGTGGCCAAAATAACATTTTCTCTGTCTTTGTGTTGGACTGTTGTTAGCACTGTTTCAATAATGATTTTTTTCTTGAAAATTTGTGCTATTCATTCCGATAATGTGATATGATACTTGTACAAGAACCCAAAGGAATTTACTCCTACTGTTGTTTCCCCCCCACTTTTTATAGACAGAGATATAAAAGAAGAAGCCAAAAATAATGGAGCAATTCAAGTCACACACATAATGGTCACCTGTGTAAATGAAGTTGTAAAATAAGCAGTAGCTGCAACACACAATCCTTCAATCTCAACCATTCATTTAAAAAACTCACTCCTTTGGAAAAACAATGATAGGGTCTGCAAGGAAACACAAGATTAATTTAACTTACCTTTTAAATCCTTTCTTTGTTCATTCATAAAATTCTGTGGCAAAACTGCTGAGGTCATTGCCTTCCCCGGTCTCACACAGGGCTCTAACAAATTCTGACTCTGTTCTTTAATTGATCTTTCTGGGTGCACTGTGATTAAATTCTGGGAAATTGCTAAACTATGAGTCACGTCATAAAAACCAATTAGTGGTTGGTTGACAGTTTGTCTTCCCAGCTGAAGCCTCCAAGTTTCTGTTAATGCCACATCAATATATAGGTTATTGCTGGCAAACAGTTGAGTTTATTCTGTAGAAGAATGTTGTGCAAAGTCACAGAGTTTATGTTGGATATTGCTAACACTAAAATAGTTTTGTCTGAATGGTGTGTACTGTCCCCGCTGGCTTCCTTCAGCCGGTCCTCGTGTACTGAAGTGCTGCAGTGAGTGGGGAAAACAGCTTTCTTTGAAAAAAAAAAAAAATGAATCTCCCACTGAGTATTTTGGTATTGTCTCCTGTTTAGTTTTGATGCAGAATTCAGCAGCAGATCTGGGGCTGATCAGAAGTTCTGTGCAGGAGCCACTTCTGCAAGGTGGCACTGGGTCTTCTCCCCCAGAGGCTGCGTGCAGCCCCAGCAGCCCACAGCACTCCTCCTCCTCCTCCTCTTGGAGAGGACGAGGGACAGGAAATAAACTGAAGTGCCCCTTTGGGGTCGCAGTGTTCTGACACACAGTGAGGGGAACTCCTGCCAGAGAAAGAGGATGCTTTTCCTGGAATGAGCTCTGCTGTGACCTTTAGGATAACGATGCTCTGGTTCAATGCATTTCTCTATAGCCCGAAATCGATGATCTACGTGGGATATGAGTAATAGTTCGCTTGCTCTCTCCCGTATAAAGCGTGTATCTTTCAAGAGTGGAATTGCGCTGAAGAGATTACAATATGAAACACTTTTAAAAGTGAAGAGATGAAATAGCACAGAAATGTAGCAATGAACATTTTTGGAGTGGTGTTGAGAGTTGCACCACTCCCTCCCCTTCCAGAAAGTAGATGTTATACTGATATTTAAATAATTACTAGGAGCATATTCTTGAGCACAGTACTTCTGCTTGCAAAATGCAAGGCATAAAATAGGCAATGTTAGGAAACTGCTTCAGGAAAAAAAAAAACAATCTGGATTTGAGAATTCCATTTTAAATGTAATAGATTTATGCATAATGATATAGTAAAACCATAAGAATATAATTTATAAATAAATTAATAATTCATAGATTAATTGTTTCTACAATAAAATGGAAGGATCCTCAGTTTATAGGCAGTGCTATAAAACCTATCAGGTTCTGACTGTATTGGCCCATTCGTGTCACTAGAGCAAGCCCAATTCACAAACACAATGAGATGTGGTGTCTGAGGGATGTAAATATACAGCACAGCTCACTCCTCTTAGTGCTTCCCACTATGGAAGTTGATAACACAGAACAGAATCTCCTTTAAAAGTGCTTTGTTTTGGAATAGATGTGCTAAATATTATTTTTCACATTAGCCACGAGAGAATTATGGGGCTGTCATTGCTTTTCATTTAGAATTTTTGCTTTCTGTTTACAGCTAGCAGTCTGCCTCGGTATAATCACAGAGAAAGGGATAAACAGAAACCTTCAGTACAGAGAAATTTGGTCCTTAATGAAGGCATTTGCTTTTAAGTAGAACTAAGAGTTTGTTAACATTTTTTCTTATTTCTTTTTTATCAGATGCAGATACTGGCATCTGGGGAAAAAAGAAAAAAAAAAGAAAATCAGTTGTGTGTCAATATGGCCAAGCACAAAAATCACTCATACAGTTTTCTGAAATCTTGCTACAGTGTTTTGTAATCTTAAATCTTGCAAGGAGGAAAGATTCCAGAGCAGTGAATTAGGACTGACTGAGCAGCACTGAAGCATAAGGGTGTATTAAGGAGTTAAATGGTTGGCTTGGCTCCTGCAGCCAGCGTGGTTTCAGGCAAAATGCAGTCTGGGTCTCTTTGCTAAGCTCTCTGCTGCTGCTCCTACTGCTCTTCTCTGAAATGTGACTTCGCTGTCCTTGCGCTGTGCTGTCCTCTGCAGCCTAGGCACTCTGAAAGGCAGAGAGGGGCTGCAGTTTGCCACACGTAGCACCAGAGGCCACACAGCTCCAAGCTGGGAGAGCAGGCAGTCTCTCAGTTCATCATTTCAGCAGTGAATCCCTTGTGTCCTTGCTGCACTCCATTACTCTGTGCTTGTAGAAGTGTTCTCATCTTGATGATACTACCTCCAGCTCCTCATCTTAAGTTGGCCTTAATAGTGTTTTGTTTTGCTGTGGCTGTTTCAGATGCTCTTATCCAAAAAGCTATTGTATATATTGGACCGCTCTGAAGTGTTCAGTGCACCCACTGTCATCACCATGACAACTACACATGCACTAAGCCCCGCGTTTTATTCTGGGTATGTCATATATCTATTAGATTGGAAAAATACTGTAAAGTGTTATGGTTCATTATTACTTATAATAGTTACTACAGAAATGTGTAAGATGCTGTGTGGTCTCCTAGGCCAATACACTTTCTTCCCCAGACAGTTTACTAACTAGAAATTGATGATATGGTAAAACTCATCACGTGGAAGGGAGGATTTTTTGTTGCTTGGACGATTTGAACTAGATATTTATAGTTGATGTGCATTTGTGCTTTAAGGTTGTTTGTATCAAGAACTCCTGTAGGAAAGGCACAAAAAACATCTTTATTGCTGTACTTTATTGCATGGCTTCAGAACATCAGTAGTACCGTAATATACCTAGAGGTGGTCTTCACAAAGATTTGTAGACATTTTCTTCTGATTTCACTTTCAATATCGCTTGTATAAATACAGAAAACAATAGACGTATTGTTACATATGAAGTCTATGTAAACAACAATAAAGTTGTTTTTGTCTTACTGTAGGAAAAGAACAGCTCCCCAAAAAGTAAGATCCTTGCTCTCTGTAATTATAAAGTTTGCCCTTGTCCTGGCTGCTCAGAGCACTACAGGTGAGCTAACTTAGCATGGCCAGAGAAACAAGGAGTCTGGTTTTAAATGGTTCTTCTGAAGCAAAGCCACTAAGATGGTATTTTAGCACTTGCTGAGGCTTTGCTGAACTGTCAGCCTTCATCTAAAAGGAAGATTGCATCAGTTTGATGTTCTCCTATCAGGAGAACTTCACTTATCATGTGTGTTGGGTTTTACTTTGTTTTGTTTTTCCCAGTAAATTAATTTCTGAGAATAATCCACATTCTTTTTCTTTCCAAATTTCAGGATGGATTTTCCCTAAAGTCCTCCCACCCTGAAAGCTATTCCACTTAAAATCATTAAGTGTGTAGCCACAAGAAAAGAGGATACAAAGAGTACGTTGAGTTTCTCTTGTAGTGGCTGTTTTTATTCCTTTGCTTTTGTGGATTTGCATTTTTTACAGTGGTTCTTCTAATTGGGAAGTTTGTTTTGGTGGGTTTTAGTCTCTTATTCTAGGTAAAAAATATAATAGAATGAAGCTGAAGTTTTGTGCAAATACTCTGAAACCAGTAGCAAAAGTTAGGGTTGCTTTGCAGTCCACTGATGTTTAGAGTATGTGTTTTTGCTGGTCATGGACCAAGCCTCACATATTTGTCTTGGTTCACTAGATGCTCCTGTTAAAAAAAATAAAATAAAAACTAGTCTCAGTAGGAGATTCAGATTTGTTTTTAATGCTAACAACTTCTCTGCTTAGAAAAAAAAGATACAATTTGCCTCTGTTTGCAAGGTAAACTTAAAGGAAGTGCTGAATAAAACAAAAAATTCCCTTACAGCTTCCTTCACGGCAACATTCATTGCAAAACTATTTCTTCTGACGTGAGTTAGGCAAGTAGCTCAAAGCAGGCTGGTCTTGGTTACGAAGCCTGGTTTTGAAAGCAGTGCTGTCCAGAGAGAGCAGTGCTTCTCAGCAGGGGAGAACAGGTCACATCTGCTGCTTTGTGGTCCACTGTCCATGCAGGCTGTTTTGAGAGTTCTGTGCTACAGTGGAAGAAGTACAAAACAATGGTTCTTGCAAGGTAACAAGAAAATGGCCTTTGGACATCTCAAACTCCCCTCAATGCTGCTAGCAGCCACTCACCTCCATGTGCCACAGGCACAGCTTCTGTAGTTTTACCAAGGTTTTCGATGCTTCAGGCATTGTGGTTATTAGTACTTTAGTAATAATTGCTGAATCGTTTAATGGCAATTTGTCTTGCCCAGCTCCACAGGCTGCTGCGTGGCACAGGGAAGGCCATGAACTTACAGAGACCTTCTGCTGGCACATGATGGTCTGCAGCGGCAGGCAGTGAGGCCACAGAGATCTCTCCCTTTTCTGATTTGCTAACTACTGCAAGCAAAATACCTGGTTTGAAGAGAATTTTATTGAAATACCTTCATTTTATTGTATTTCACGTTTTGATTATAAAACTTTCCTCAGGCTATAAAAGAAGCGTGAAAGTATTTCATTACGGGTATTTGGTGTCTGTGTCTTCTGTGGTGTATAATTTGGGACTGCATCTGGTTTCAGTAAATTATACTTATTTTGACATTTGAGTTGATACAAATAAAGTAGTATAAACACTGAAGCTGTCCTCTATGAGTCAGATATTTGTTGCGGAGTGCTCCTAACAAGCAAGTGCAGCCAAGTTGTCAAAAACTGTAGCATAATAACTCTTTGCCTCACAGATAAGCATAGGATATATAGCTGCCAACATTCCTAACATAAACATGAGCTGGGCAGTTTAGCCAAACATTCTTATTTTTGTAAGTAGTCAGGAAACATTAGGTATTTTCTTTCTTATATGCATTCTTTATTCTGTGCTAATGAATATTCAATAGTCTGCACCATTTTACATTTCAAAATCATCTGTAATTTCGTGTGCTCTTCATGATGATAAGTTGTTGCATGGTGGGGATGAACATTAGCTTGTTGATATCACCTTGCATTTAATCACTCTCATAGCCTTGAAGTGTGAAAATAATGCTTTGGTGAACTTGCGAGCTGGTTTTGATAGGAAATCATTCCATCATTTTAAAGCTCTATTCAGGAGCTACAGGAATTTTAAAAAGATATATATATTCAGCCTTTTTCTGTTCATAGCTATAAATCTGCTTTATTAGCTGTTTTTCCTGACCTCGAAGAACAATCAGAAAAAGGATTCCGAAGAAGTGATATAGAAGGCTTGATGCACTTTTTTCCAAGTTCAATGAAAGCATTGCCTGAGCCTTCAGTTAAGTAAAGAATCAAGCATATGATAAACATCAATTTGAAGCAGAAATGCCTGAAAATATCCACTTTACTATAACAGAATGGGGGAATTTTTGATAAGGAATTATGGTCCAAACAGTTCTGTTGATTTATGCTTGCAGAGGCTCTGACCTTGTATCATGAAGTAAGATCTTCTACGTTCTTCACTTCGTTGATCTGTGGAGTAGTTCAATGTTGGTGATATTTCTTTGTCATTTAAATTCCGTAGGAAATTCTGTGCACTCTGGCTTGGGTCTAGATCGACAAAACGGAGACTGCTGTAATTTCTCTCCAGACCCATAGAAAGGGAAAGTAACTTGCAGTTTGTGGGGAAAGGAGAAGGCTTAGCCAGTCTGCTGCTGACTTTAATGCCACATTTGTTTTGTCCGTGAGTCAGTAGCAGGTGGTGTGGTAAAGCCTTTCTAAAATCAGAAGCAAGGACTTCAAAACTGTGCTTACTCCTGAATAAAGTCTGTGTTGTATCTTCTTTAATGACATAGGCCCCAGTTCAGTGAAGCAGGTGATTTGCTAAAAGGCAGCCAAGGCTTAGAAACCATGGAATTTAGGTGCCAAGTCATGATTTTACATATTTCCCAGAATATCCTATAAAGGATCCCAGAATTAGATGCCATGGCTAGAGATGTTTTGTATGTTCACATTCATACAGAACTGTAGGCAGGGAACTTGTTGCTTGAGGCAGTTTTGTTTACTCTCTTACTTTTCATTCTCCCTTTATTTTTGTATGGTGTTGGATAATACAGTGACAAAGACAGACCATTACCTCTGTTCATACATCAGAAATTCACCTCCGCTAGTATATTAGAGAGGCTGCTACCAATACTGTGAAATGGGAGTGTTGTTATCACTGGAGGAACTTCACAAGAATCCCTGATGTTCGGTCTCTGCTTCTGTCTTTACCATTTTTATTGCTTGAAGCACAGAGACTTTGAGTCAGGATACTCAGAACTGATTTGCCACATATCTTTTGCTCAGTGGCTTATTCACATCCTGATTAAATTTCTTGACTTGAATATTCTGGGCCTTAGCTATTGACATCTCTTAAATAAAACCCTTAGGGGTAGTTTTAAGTATACCATTAGGAATTCTATAACCTTCAAAATGAGTAGATTTTTACACCAAAAAACCTGAAAAACTTTGTTAACCTTAGCTATTAAGTTAATCCTTGATGACAGGAAGGATGTTATGCAACTGTATAAGGGACCACTAGATCTGTTCTGTCTTTCTAACTGAATAATTATGTCTTTGAGCATTTTGAATTCCAGCACTAATTATCTCATTTTACTGTCCTCTTGTTCTGTATATTGATCAACAGTGGTTCTTTTTCTTCTGTTACATGAAGATAACTCATTTTCAGGTGAGTTCTTATCTCACAGCTGACCCGAGTGGAATTATTTCAGTGGTGATTTTCATTAGAATGAAATCAAATAAAAATATTTAGCAGAAGTTAGCACTTTTCAATAAATTTCATAGTATATGTTTTACAGCTGTTTGGCACTTCCTTAACTGTTTGACATAAGCCAAATTTATCCCTGTTAGCTGAAACGTATTTCACTACCCGAAATAACCTGGAACCATGATTGTTTTGTTTCTGGTATGTAGTTCGTGATTGAGGAGTGTTTTGCAAACAGGGTTAGAAGTTTACCTTCATCTTGGCCTGTACTGTACTCAAAAGAAAGACGTCTGTGCTGTGTCCACCTTCTTCAAATATAAGCATACTATTCTTATCTACTTGATAAATAGTATCGAGAAATTCAATTTCCTACAGCCATGTTCAGACCTGCTGATTTAGGTGATTAAGTTCAGTGAGGCTAAAGTCAACTGGGTGAAAATTCTAAATTTGGTCTTTCTTGTTCTTCTCATTGAAGAAATAATAATAAAAAAAGACAAGAAGGAAAAAGGTAAAAACAAACAATGGGGGGAAAAAAATAAGCTATCTGGAAGACTTGCACACTGGCACTATGAAAGAGAGCATTTTTTTTTTCCATAGGCTGAGGCTGCATGTGTTTGGACTATAAACCACAAGAGAAGATAATTGCTATTTTGCAAATCTGCACGTGAAAAATGTTTTTTGTCAAGAGCTGTTAATTAACATAAATTTCTCTCTTATAGGTCTAAATTGCTTTTACATATCTTCTCTGTGGAAAAATCCATCTGTTAAATGGGGCAGTTTGATGTTCCAGTGTTTTATTCCATTATACATATTTTTTCTCAGACAGTGTGCCTGGTGTTGCAGCTCAAGAAAGTGCGTCTGGATTAAGGGCTATGTAGTGTGACTGAAGGCCTAGTGTTCAAACACTATCCTTTACTACACAGCAGTGGATTATCCCTGATAGAATGAGGAAAGTGGAGCATCCAAATGATTCTCTGGTGACTTATTTAAATGTTTGTTAGGCCTGATGTCCATCAAATGTCTCCATGTCCATTGAATGAGACAGATAATGTAGTATTCTTTGGAGACTATTCACAGGGCACAGCAGATTTCACTGAACTGACAAAGCTGATATTAACAAATTTGTTAACTGGTTCAGAGTTTGGTAAATAGCTATTTACATTCATGCAGACATCTGTTCTGTGGAGTATTCCCAATATTATATTGATCAGAACAGTCTTTGTGGAAAACTTGGTATTCTGTGATAAAAACCAATACACTGAGAACTTGTCAGGTTTCTATTACCATAATGTTTAGTAAAGCCGTAGCACCTTTTGCCAATAAAGGAGGTTTTGACATTTAGGGTGAAAGCAGTGGGATTTTGACTTTCGAGTGAAAAATATCCTGAAGAAAGTAGACACCTTCCATGAAAAGTTTTCATCTCTGTGTGCAGGATTTGTTAGGGAACAGACATGGGTAGAAATTCTTTAGGCAGCACTACTGCTCTAACAGATCTCTGGATAGATGGATCCATGTGGCCTTACATCATGTGAAGACTGTGGTGTACATTTCTTCTGTATATTTTTAGTTCCTGTCCATGTGCTTGATGGAAGAAAGATTACTTTGTGTCTCACAGTTGAAATAAAAGCTGATGTAATTTATGAGACGATCAGGAGAGAAAAGCAATGTAAGCATGAGTGCTTCATTAGGATCAATATTTGGAAGAGCTAAAGTCTGTCCTCCATCAAGCTTCCGTGTGGGAAAATGAGTTTCATGGTGTAGCCCTCCAACCTGTCTGTCAGTCATCCAGCCTGGAAAATTTATTAGAGCTGATTGCAGCTTGTTCCTCCTTTCCTGTCTGTGTATGCTGTGTTTTCTTTCTGAAGGAAAACCAGGAAGAGCAACATGGATGGCATCTACCTTGCACCGTAGACAAAGCTGCTGGAGCATGAGAGGATGAAAGAGTGCTAGAAGGCTTAGTCTGTCTCTGTAGTACAGTATATTGTGGATAGAATTGAGTAAACGGATAAGTACTAATAGGGGATCAACTCTGTGCCTCCCCACAGGATCCTCAAGGTATAGGGGATGGATTACCTAATGCAGGAATGGAGTCGAAGGTGACCCTTGCATAGAAATGTGTAGTTTGTCTCCTGGAGCTTGAATCTAGCTCATATGGGCCAGCTGCTGTGTGGTAGGTTACAGCTAGCCAGCGTATACAGCATAAATGTACCTCCAGGGTACGCTCAGTCTGGTGAGAGAAATGACCATAATCCAATAATTTAGGTTAATTTACCTTCCATCACTAACTGTGTGGATGTGTTAGCACTGCAAAGTGCTATTTATAAAACTTAAATTGAGTTGTCTTTATTCTTCTTCTGTGTAATTAATCCCATGAGTCTCGCTTGAAGAAAAAAGATGGTGCTAGAAACGATTATTTAGACAGTGGTTCCCCGTACTCTCAGTGGGCAGCTCTCCCCTGGTGTTTAGAGCATGTCTAAATCTACCTGGCAGTCACTGATGGTTTGAGGGGGGAGAGGTCCCTGTTATAAACTCTTCCCAATATTGTAATATTTTTTCATAGTCAGCTGTGCCCTCATTCACCTTGCTATTCTTGGCTGATGAACTTTCAGAAATACACAAAAAGGTCTCATTTGTCTCACCCTCCTTTTTCAGAATTTAACTATTGGCAGAGCTGGAAAATATAATCAACATTAGTGTTTTTTCAGTGAATCAGGTGTTGTATAAATTGCATTGCTTGAGTGTATCTGCATTTATTTCTCATGAAAATTGGCATGGAGAGAGATCCTGAGGAGTCAGTGAGGTTCCTTTAACGTTTTTTTTGTTTTTTTTTTTTTTTTTTTTTTTTTTTTTTTTTGTGTTTTACAAGCCTTTTTCACACGTTTTTTTTTTTTTGGTAGTTGTACTACAGCTCTTTAGCAACAGGGTTATCCTGGCCATGGTTCCTTTCTGTTTCTCTGGGACAGTCAGTGTGATAACTCTCATCCTGCGGTGCATGTTGCAATCTAGCGTGGAAAGCACACCGATGAAATACATCTGATTTAACTGTGTGTGTGGAACAGTAAGAACTTATTTACATATACACAGACATGCATAAACCTCGTTTGTAACTGTGGGAATACTCAGTGCACCCTAATGTTGCTAGGACAGAAACAGATACAGTAACCACAACAGAAAAGAGCCGCTTTCTGGCTTAGTTCCGTGAAGGGGAGGGGTTACTCCAAGTCCTGACCTGATGATTTGGACATATGCATTGTGTAAAGTCAAGCTGTGTGCAGTACATGTTGTTGGCACCTTCAGGCATTTCGTATGCATGTGGTGCAGTGTTACAGGTTCTGGCCTATTTTTCAGAGCCAAATTCTATATACTCAGCTGGCAATGAACAAAAAAAATGTGATTTGGCTGAATGGATTTTGGCATAGGCATTCTGGAGTCCCAGAATTTCAACTCTTGGAGCTGTAACAAATAATGTTTAATTAAACTGGCAGCTTAAACCAATAAATGTTTAAATTAATTTTAAGAGGAAAAATTAATTGATGTGTAGCAGAGATACAGCTCTTGTGTGCCTGTCTCTCGCTGAAGGAGCCCAGGTGTTTTTACAGTGGTCTTTGCCTGGAACCAGTGGCTTGGATCTAGAGAGGAAAAGGGTCAGAAGAGCTGAGCTGTGGATAGGCCAGAGACGTTGTACTTCAGCTACTGCACATCTTATAGTGTTACTTCAGAATAATTATGGAACATGTTTTTTTGTATGTGTGGGCTGAAAGTAGTAAGTGGAGAAAAGTTACATCGAGTTCCTGAACATTATTTATAATCTGTGAGAAATTTTCTTGTAAATTTGGCTGTTAGGCCCTCCTCTCCTAATTAAAATGTGTTGGACAGGTGTCCAGTTCAATAATTACAACTAAGAACTCATGAAGAACTACAAAGAAGGAACCACTAGGACTCAAGAACAAGAGGTCTGAACTATCTGTTGAAACATAGCATTTGATTTTGAATCCTTTTCGATTTTGATGTTTGATTTTGAATACTGACAACATATTCATTAATAGAATATACACATGTTCTTAAATTTAATCCAGATATGTTCATGTGTACTTTACTGAGCGTAAGGTTTCATCAAAGAGGCTCGGTTGATCCACATCCTGTTGCTTTGACTTGCAAGATAACTGTCATGTGCTGTTGTGGAGGCAGTTGCATTTCAGCTGGGAGAAGTTTTGCTCTACATCAGGAGACTTCATGAAAGTGTGTGAGATCTTGAGCAAGCTAGCATGCATAGCACTGGGATTTGTATTAATAAGATGGTTTCACATTAAGAAAGCCTTTTTCCTGAATGCTTTTAATAATACATTAGTTTAGTTTATTATATTTAGTTTTACAGAAAACTCATCAGAAAAGACTCCAACGCCTTAGACTTTCAACTATGAAGTCACTTACTTGAATCCCTACTTCAACCCCAAAACTATAGCTTGGCTCCAAAGAAACTACAAAACAAAGATGGTGTTTTGTGATTTAAATCTGTAGATCCTCATGTGAACACTGACTTAATATATGTGAGGTTTATTTTGGATTGCTCTGAATGGATTAGGAACTGTTTTCTTCTAAGCTGTAATAAGACATTTTCAAACTAGTTAACCATGCCCGTGCAGAAGTTTTAGGTTCTGTAGCTCCTTTGATTTTATTTTTTTTTTACAGCTTTTCTGAGTAGATGGGAGTTCTGATGAGTATTTGGCCATCACTATGAAAGACAGTGAATTCTTTATAAGTATTCAGTGATAGAATATTAATTTTCTATTCAAAAAGGACATGCACTTAATATATATCTATGAATCTGCTAAAAGGTCAAAAGAGACTGCTTAAAATGTAATAATGCGTTATTTTTGTGCACAGTCTTCATACTAACCTCTGTTTAAAGGGGGGTAAGCAGCAGTGAAAACTCATTTTGGGAGTTTAGAATTTTTGTAAAAATTATTGGCCAGCGTGGACAACTTTACATTCTATAGTGCTATCCGCTTACCATCCTTGCCTCTGCCTCTGTGGTGGGAAGGTTGTACTCAAACCTGGATTCAGCTCATCTGATTTGTCTGCAAAATGTGCAAATCAATTGCTAATTTTGAATGTTAGATTGAGTTGACGATAAGAAATAATTATGCTGAAGGGCTAGATTAGGATAAGCCAAATAGCAATGTTATTACTGGAAGTAGTTTTGGGAAGAGTGTTGCATCAGCAAAGGAACTGTAACCTGATAGTGGCAGTCTATGTTTTAAACCATTAACTGCAGAACAGTTACAAGGTCAAGGCAGAGTATTGAAATCCACATTTAAAATATATTTAATATTGTAGAAGACTGATTGGGGTATACGACAAGCCAAAGACTGAGTGATGTATTACTGTTTTTTTTTGTTTGTTTGTTGTTTGTTTTTGCTTTCCAGATCCTGACATTATTTCAATAATAACCTTCTGAAAACAAGTAATTCCTGGTGGAAACCTTACATAAATAAAACGAACCAGACAGCAAATATCTGGAAGCATCAGCGATACCATAAAATGTTGTTTTGTCATTCCTAAAACTGCATCCCTGTCCCTGTCTTTGTCCCTTTCCCTGTCCCTGTTCTGTCCCATCCTGTCCTGTCCTGTTTGTTTCTTTTGTTTTGCTTGACTGCTATTTAGATGAATAGGAAATCTAGAGTTAATGATATCAAACACTAGGCAGGTAACTTTCATTCCTGTGTGACAATGGTGTAAGCCATGGTTGCTTACAACTATCATGAATATCTTGGTGAACGTTTTTATGTTTCCTCACTCCTGTGTTTCCAGAATATCTGCCATTACATGACCCAGGCAGCAAGTAAGCAGTTTGGGCAGGGCATGGATAGGAGGTTGAAGATCATCTCTTCTCACAAATTTGCATAAAGCTTAGGAGTTGAAATTGTTCCATTTCCTTTCATTGAGAGCATTATAAGGTCTCATGCAGTAAGATCTTCTATTGCTCTGTCTGGAAAATACTTGTCTTGACTGTTCTTAAGCAAACTGTCACTGTATTCGGATGCATAGAAAGAGGATTTAGAATACTATATATTTCTAAAGTCTCCATTTTGCAAGGATGGGATCAGTTTTGGCTAGGCTTTTTCCTGTAGTAGGTCAGCCAAACTGTAATTGGCCTCCACTGATACGCAGAAACAGCAACAGTCTGGACCTGAAACCAAGTGGTGTGCAAAACAATTTGAAATTGTTTACTTCGGGAATTTTGGAAACTGTCGTTAACATTAGCAAATGTGCAACCTTTCCCTTACAATTAAATGCTGCTAACAATTAGCCTAAAATTTGAGCCAAATCATCATCAATGAGCACCAGGAAGCCACTTCTTACAGCCTTATCCTTGAATTTTGGAGCAATATAGTAATTGGAAAGAGTAACCTCTAAAACTCACTCCTATTTTTACTACTAATACTGGTGCTTGTCATGATCAGTAAACACAAGACATATGAGGTAATTTATGTTACTGTGTGCACAGATCAACAAGAAATGTACTGCGGATCACTGTGCACAAAAGATGGCTTGTTGTTTTACTACCTTTCTTTGCTTCTCCTGTTGAAGAAGGAAAGAGTTTATGTACAGGAGAAATACTATGCCGGCAGCACAAATGCACTTTATCTGCTATTAGGATGATCTATTGTGTCCTATACTTGAAATTTTCTTCTGTGAGCCTTTAGTTCCATTTCAGCACAAAAATATGACTGTTTAGAGAAATCCACTTTTTAGCTCCACTTCTTGATTTGGTGGTTTAACCTTTTCCAAAACTGCAAAACAGAAATGACCGATGCATGGTTGGAGACAATGCCCTGATTATGAAAGAAGTACTTGGGCGAGGTTTGGCAGCCAGTTCCAGGACATGAACTCCTCAGCGACCTTTGGGGTTTTTTTTTCTAGGGCATGTGGGAAGGAGTCAGGTACTGGAATGTGACTTAAAATCAGAAAGTCATTTTAATATAGTATTGAAAAACTTTTTACATATGGTTATGCAAAAACTTTCCTTGATATTGTTGTGAAAGTATTCAGATGGCTAGATGAGTACTTGCTCATGCTATTGTACATCTCAGAAACAAAATAATAACAAAAATGAATAAGATAATTTTGGAAAGTAGATCAACATGATAGATGCATGGAAAACCATGAGTCTGACTCAGGATTTATCAATGAAAAACATTCATTTGTCATCAAATACCCACAATCCTTTTTTTCTTTTTGTGCACATCAGATTGCTTGAAAAGCCTTTCAGTGATTATTTTTATAGCCAACCATTGGAATGGTAAAGTTTCACTTTACTAAAATGACATAAAAGTCTCTTGCAGCCTCATAGAATAATAAAGTTTAAAACTTTACTGAGTTCTTCCTCCACCAAGCAAAATAGATTGCTTTTCATTGAGATTTCTTCAAGAAGGGTCTTAGATTTGAAAGCTTTGAAAAGGATGTAGATTGTCTCTTTGTCCAGGTGCTTATAGAAACTGAGCTGCCAAATGATGTAAGTAGCTGTCTGATGGTTAAAGATAGATGAAATATAGCTATAAACCTCATTATGATGCTAGCTAAAGTCTTTTGTGGATGCTATGGTGGAAGTAATATCCTCTGTAAGGGTTAGGAAAGCATGTGGTTTTTTCCCCCTTGATTATTTAGGATTTATGTATGTATATGGCTTTTCCATTCTGAAACATGGCATTATTAAAATTCATGTATGATTTATGGTTATTTGGCATGTTTGCTGCCTCCTTTCTGTTTATGAAGTGGCTTCTGGACAGCATTTGTCTGCATGCACACACGCTCTATCCATTAAGTGTTGTGAGTAGGTTCTTTATTTGTCCTAAAAATCAATAATAGCCTCCTCAAGGAAACCAAATTGGATATTAACAGCATGGCTTCTGAAAAATGCACATAGCTACACACATTTTGCAGGCACTTAGAGAATGTTTTCTTCGGAAGTTATATTTTTACCATAATATATATTCAGTGACTGTATATATTGCATGTAAAGCTGTGCCTATCACTTCTAAGTGGATGCAGTGACTTATTTTGTGGAAGCTAAAACCTTTCCTGAAATTCTCTCTGCTGCTGTGGGATGTGTCTGCTGACAATAGTACTCTTTGCAGCAGCATTTCTGCTACAAATGTATGGTAAAGTGACACCTGGGAAACTGTAGCATTGTAAGGATGATATTCATGTGACACTGAGTGCCATGAGATTCATCAAATCTTGGCATTAGATGTGAGTTGATGCTTAAAATATATTTTGAATCTCTCCCTTATATACCCCTTTTCTGAATGCCTCACCTCTCTTATCTGAACTGTGCTGCCTTAGCTTCATCCTGAGCCCTCTGTACTTGTGACAGTGGCAAATGTTGTGTTTTCCCCCATGTTTACAGAGGAGAAATTTGTGGATCCTTAATTTCTCTTTTCTTCCAATTCTCTTGGAGTTATCATCTTTCATTGGTATCATAAGTTAACCATATCTTAAGTGTATTTAGTTTAGATAGACTGCTCCAAGGTAAATCCTGGTGCTTCTGCAGAACACAGTGTGTCACATTATTCTACTGGTGACATCTTTAAATTTGCTTTGTATTGAATCATTCTTTCGGCATGTTCCCTTATTCCACCACCTTCTTTTGAACCTTCGCAGCTGTTATTTCTGGGAGTGAAGAGACCAAAAGACAGAAAGTTAATGACAAACATTTTCAGCCACTCTCCATATTGATTAAATGGCAGATCTGCCCAAGGACAAAATTAATAATCTGGCTCTTCATGAACTCTGATAATATTAACAGTTAGATTGTCAAATATGAAAACTGTAATGGTAAAACTTCATCTGAGTACAACTGTAAGGGGCTGAGGAGACTGCATTGTAGACTTGTATTCTACTTTAAGCTGGAAAATTTGAAACAGAATTAAAAAAATAGGAGAGAGCTCTTGAGAAAATCTAAAATAATACTAGCACACAGTCATTTGCTTCATCTGTCACACTCTAAGTTCTTTTTCTCTAGACACAATGGATCAGTTTATATGCACATATACTAAACATACCAATGGTGTACATACACAAAAAAAAGAAATAAAAGAAAAAAAAAAGAAATTTTGTGGAAAGATTTTAGAGGTAGTGTAATTTAAAAAAACAAAGCATAAATTTTCTGTACAGTGCTGTACAATACAACTGCATTTTATGTGAGGCTTCACTAACTGTTGAATTTTTAGAATATTCTGTTCTTTAAAATACAGATTTAGTTTCTTAAAATGTCCTTATGTTCATTTTGAAACATCAACCTATTTCAGGGATGATGATTTTCAAATGACTCACATTTAGAACAGCCTTGCCTGTGCATGGGAGAAGGTCTCTCTTTAGTTAAAGTTTTGGCAGGATTCATTATTAGCTCTACTTTAAGCCAAATATAATTGAGTCAAAAAATTGGCCTGGCCTGAAAATTACCGTGTTTGCTCAAGTTTACAGGAAGTGTGTGAACTAAGAATGTTTTTTGGAGGTTATCTATCTTCTCCAAGTTAACACACTTTAAAAAGCCAAACCCAAGCAATAACAAAAAAAAGCTACAAAAACTACAAAATTTTCCCTAAACAAGCATTTAAATAACCCTGATGTTCTTCCTGTAAAAATTTGCCTTACAGGTAATACTGCCTTATTTCATGTTGGAGAAGGTACAGATAGCCTCTGTAATTCCAGTTATACTCCTGACTCTTTAGTTTGGGCTGCGCAATGTTTGACATCTGTTATTTGCTGTCTGCAGCAGAACTGTGCCAACGCATTTCTCGAGTGGTGCTTGGCAGTGCTGATGCCAGACTACTGGGAGAGCCGCAGTCTGTGTGCCCCTTGTCGGGTACTGGAGAACACAACCAAGCAGTACAAAGAAGTACTAAACCAGATCTAATTTTTTCCCTGCTCCTTGGGACATGATTTCATGATGACACATAATCTTAGCTTAGAAAGTCATCTCTGCTTTCACTTCGCAAGAAACTACAGCAAGTGAATTTCTTTTTTCAGTGATCACCTATTGCTGCACTGTTCGAAAAACACCTAAAAAGGTGTGATGGGAAAACAGGATAGTGGAAATGAATTTATTTAATTTTAATGGAGAGGAAGCTCCAGAAAGAGCAGATGAGATGAAGATGAATCTATCATTCTTGTGACAATGGCTTATATAGTTTATAACTATATTGCCAGCAACATTTTTGCTTCTCACTTCCTCCCTCCTTCCTTTGCCTGTTTAGATTAAAAACTTTTAGGTTAGGCCTGTCTTGGTGTGAGCAGGGACTTCGCTGCTGAGGTCTGTATCTTTCCTTACAATCTACCAAGACATGACTAGAAGTAAAAATTAAACATACCAAACAAGGCAGTGAGCAACATGGTCACAAAGAACAACTCTTCTTTTTCAGAACTGGAGAGAATGAGGATACTTAACTCTATGGAGACTCTGGCTCTCAGGGTATGAGTCACACTTCTACCACATTATGGCCAACTCAAACAAATGAAGTCCAACGGATGATAAAAATGAAAATGAGTCTCTCATCCAGAGACCAAACCCGTGATTATTATACATAAATTAACCAGGCCTGACCAATTAATCTGCTTTTAAGTGCTTTGAGATACTTGTGTTTTTAGTAGTATAGGAAATAACAGTAGTGCCTGAAAAAGTATTTAATGGATTTTGAGCAGAGGAAAAATCTTCCCAGTAAATCCTTCGAGGTAGTTGGTGCTTTAAGGGATGTACAGAAGTGGTTATGGAGGGTAGACACCAAACTGACCAATATTAATTCCAGTCTGCACCTGACAGATGATATAGGAAAGTTACTTCAGTCCTTTGGCAAAAAAACTTCAGCTAATTTCACAATAATTTTCAACAAAACTTTGCAGAGATTTGAATTCCATCACGCTTTTTCCCCCTCTTTATTTTTCTGTTGGGGAAAAATAGAACAAAATCAAAGCAGCCCTGCAAGTGTTCAGTGATCGCCTTTTCTAAAGTCAGTTCAGAGCAGTGTTTTCATATTAATCACAAGTTCAGTGACTCCTAGGTTTGAGTAGTGACATTGCACCAACCCTAGGATGGGAAAATTAAAGCCCACCTTGGTTTCACAGCATTGTATTTTGCCACAGGTTTGTTTTTGGTTTGTTTGTTTGTTCAAGGATAGAAGCACTCCTCATGGTAGAACAGCACAGTGCATTATCAACTGCACTGTTCTTCACAGTGTACAGCCTCGAAACCTCAGAAAAAAACTGGTGCTGCTTCCTTAGGCAGGGAGCCTAGGCATACATAGATGTATTCAAAGCTTTGACTTCCTTCCTTCCAAATAGGTGGGACAAAAAGGATGGAATAGGAAGCAGAAACAGGGAAAAGATAAATGCTGTCAGAAGTCAGTGACCTGCTCAGATGTGTGTGTCCTACCTGGTTGACTCACAAAAATACAAAATCTAAGTTTTGTTTTCAGTTAAAGAATTGGTTAAAACTGTTTTGGCTCACAGGGGAGGTGATGAATAAGGAAGAACCTGGTAGTTATTTTACTGTTATGAACATTACAGGAAATGTGAAAGGGATGCTTATAAACACATACAGACAGCCAAGAATAAAAACACATCTAATGAATAAGAAAGTGGAATACTAAATATCTGGGAACAATGCTACTTTAGAAATGTGTACCCTCTTTGTTTTAATCCTCTCATTTTTTTTCCTTGCATTTCACTTGTTGCAAAGGACAGATTTTCAGAGGTGCCATACCTATAACCTTGGAAAGGTGGGATTACTTGGGAACAAGTGCCAGCTCTCACTACTTGTACCTGCAATACACGCTGGAGTTGTCCTTTCTCGTCTCCCCTTGCCCTCTCACATGACTCACTTGTTCCAGGTTGCTCTCCTGTCTGCCACAGTCATACCAAGGGTCAGAGACTGAGAGTCTAGCTTCCTGTCCTGCTCTCCTGCTGCTTGTGTTTGCAGGACTTTGTAAATTTTATTTAATTATTGCCTGACAGCAAAATAAATCTTAGCTTTTATTTATTTATTTATTTTTTTAAATTACAGTAGTAGGTCTGCTGGTAGAAGCCAGATCATGTATGTTCTTGGATATGGTAGTTATTACGCCGAGACTGGATTGGTGCAATGCAAACCTGACTCTCAGGGGTTGGGGTGATAGATAACGGGGTCTGCGCCTGGTCCCCAAGCTGCTCGTGGTAGGACAAGCTGCTGTGCTATTCTTCCAACCTACAGGAATGTGAACATCCTTGAGCTCTCAGTTCAAGGACTCTGAAAGAAAGGAGGCTGTTGAAATTACCAGTCTCCTATTTCTGTGATTCTCTTTGTTTTAAAAACTGTTTTCCTAGTTAGTTTCTGTCTTAACTGAACGCCCTGGAGCTTAAAGACAGGCTGACTGAAACACTTCTCTGCAGATAAAAGAAAACAAGCTCTTATAAGTAGTGGTATGGATTGTTTTTTGTTGTTGTTGATTGTTTTTGTTTTGAGGGCAAACCAAGCTTTCCTCTTGGTTTTTAAATCCATCTGAATTCAGCACAAAGTAGCATACAGAATGGCAGTGAAACAGGCATGAAATGGGGCATTCCACTCCACCCATCTTTTCTGAATCTGTCTGCTAGTGAAAGATAAATCTGTTTTGTCAGTATGAAAGCAACAATATTTATAAGTCCGTGTTGGGTGTTTGTAGAAGGCTTCCTTCTGCCAAATTTTGCCTTCTTGTTACCAACAGAAAGTTCTGCAGAGCCGCTTCATTTATACTCCTCAAGTGAACATGAGAAATGAGATCTGACTGGCAAGTAAAATTTCGCTAGAAAATTGGGAATGCTTGCCTGATGCTTGTTTATGTTAAACAGATCATGGATTCTCAGCCTCTTTGAACTCTGGAGAGTAGCAGACTTCAGTGAAGCAATATTGACTCACAACAGCACAAGCATTCTCCCTTCACATTTAACTTGTAATTCTTTTTTGGAAGTACTGTGTCTGTTAAATCCCAAAATCTTCAGGTGTTTCAGTGTAGATTGGCTAGCTAGTTTCCTAATCCATTTACAGCATTCAGATTTTACAGTGTGTGAAGGTTTTCTCCTTCAGAAGATCATAGATTTTTATAACAGAAGAAGTGTTCAAGTTGTAGAAAATAAGGTATGCCTTAGACTTCTGTATGGTTAAGCAAGCAATACTGGATGATGACTCGGAGTTTCCATTAATTGTCTGTCATCCCTTCAGAGTAATTTTGGATGGCAGACAGCACCTGTTCTAGTTGTTAGGCCTTTTAAGCATGTTTCAAATTCCAGAATGTTTCCCTTCTGCTTCACTCAGTAGCCTGTAATTTCCAGGTATAAAAAGGATCTCTTTTCTTTACTAAGCCATTTCTTCTGCGTGACACAGATCTGTTTTAATATTTTTTTCTTTAAATACTATGTTTCTGTACTTCAGAACTTATTTCTAGCATCTCTGATCTTGTTTCTACTACCTTATTCACCTATTGCAAAGTGACAGAGTCCTTACATGTTGCGTGTTTATTTCTTCTCCCACATCCATTCTTAGGGAATTTAGGGGTGGAGGAGATAAGCGTGTATATATACGTGTACAACAGTTTTTTCTCCTGGACTTTGCAATACTTGAGACTGAAGTATTGTTCCATAGTGAATTACTGGATTCCTTCAACCTTCTTCTGTATTGACTTTCTTTAAACTTTATTAACTTTTAACAGCATCATTTCACCTTACTTCATATGCCCTCTTACATGTGTGAAAGCAAATTTGAACCATCCAGGTACTGTCTGAATCTAGTAAGTCCTACAATAGTAACTTATCAGTTTATACACTGATCACAGTACTATAATGAGTGTTCATAGTATATATAAATATTCCTTAAGGAGGTACAGGAATTATTAAAGGAAGAACAATGGTTTTTAACTTTTCAGTATTGCAAAAACTACAGGTTTCAGAGAGTGATCATCTGGGATCTTTCTTGATTTCTGGAGTCTTGAGTGTATTTATTCTAGATGCCTGTGAGGAGCTAGATGTGTTTTCCTAAACACATTTGTATTTGGAGGAGGAGCAGTGATATCATCAATAAATGTCCCTTAAAGATGCTTATCAATTTCAGAATTCAGAATATGACATATGGGCTTGTCATTCAGTATTTACCTTGAGGCTCTTTTGAATGATTATATTAATCGCATGAAGCTGCCTCTGTTCACTGAGTGGCCTTAGCAAGTCTTTAGGAAATACATACCTAAGGGACTGAGGTGATTGAAAGAGAGGCAGTAGATAACCATTACCAAATGTTTTTCAAAATATGGTAGAGTAGCTTCCTTCTTGCCACCTCTCTTCATCCAGATACAGACTTTTCCAATCTACAATAGGACTCACCAATTTGTGGAGGAGTTTGTGCATCAGAGCTCTACTCACAGATAAATGTAGCTGTGAAATGAGCCCTGCGGTTTGTCTGTCTGAAGACACTTGGGGCCAGAAGGTAGAACTATGGAAACAGGTGAGTTAGAGCCACCTAAGCTCTACATGTACATCTACATCTCGTGTCCAAATGAAACATTTTCTCCAAAAACACTGTCTCCTCAAAACCTCTGCCCAGCTGCCAGCTAACCTTGAGTATCTCAAATTCAAAATACATGAGCTGTCTCCAGGAACATTCCCCATACTGGCTTGGAAAAGCTGAGTTGTCTGGCATCAAAGCCATTGCAAGGCACACACTCATGCACCTTAATCCATGCTCCCCGGGAGACAAAGTATGGTAGGTTCAAAGATGACAACAGGAACCAGTGGATAGCTTAGCAGTTATGGCACAGAGAAGTGAGGAGAGCTGGGGTGAATGACTGTGCAGTTCATCTGAACATCAGATAATGCCTGTTGCATCCTTGATCATTGCATTGCTTGAACCTAAGTAGACCCTGGGGTCTGGGTGGGCTCAGGCAGCAGCCTCTGGCAGTGACACACTGGGAAAAGGGGTGCAAATCCCCTTAAGCAAAGGATGAAAATGAGGGTGAGTTGCCATTCAGGGTGAGCATGGTGCCACCAGAGAGATGGATGCTCTGGAATTCCATAGGAGATGCCAAGAACCAGCAGCAGACAGGATGCTGTTCAGGGCTGCCCTGCTGGGGTTAGGCAGCCTCTTGTCAGGCACCCTGTGAGCCTGTTTGTCCCCAGAGTGATGAGATTACTTTTTGCATATGATTTCATGCCACTCTCTTACTGTCAGCAACAGTAGAAGAAAGCTTAAGATTGACAGCTTTCTGGCAAGTCAATGTGATCGCTGAAACACTTATAAAATATTTTGGAGAACTAAACAAGATGAGTATCATCAGTACAATTCTCCTGGTTCCTTTTTTCAGTCTCCACCTACCATTTCTGGTCAGTATTTTCTGGAAAGTCTCTGTAGAGACTTCTACGCTTCTAAAAATGTCATCTTCAGAACAATGCAAATGGGAGTTTTTGTTGTGCTCCTTAACCTGTTATGCTCCATATGTTATTAATTAGGTATTCTATTGGTCTAAAAAATGATTGTTGGCCACTTTGATTTCTGTCTTGTTCTAGATTTCTTTTACTTTACCAAAACAAGAGATAATGGTAATGGGAATTTTAAGCCAGAGCTGTAATAATGATGTAAACCTCAAAAACATGAATTTAATCTTGAACTTTAAAGGAGGCTCCTTTAGCTTCAAGACAGAGAAAAGTTAGGCCAAATGTTAATCATACCTAATGGAGATTGACTCAGCTGTAATTAAAATAACTAATGTACTTTGATCCATGCCAAACTTCTCTGTAATGACTTAAATATGTGGGATCATTTCTTACTGATACGTTCACAACAATTTCATAACAAGATGGCTAGGATATGCTACCATGAGGTGGCTACATAGAAATGTGTTCACATCTGACCAGACAAGGCTGTAAATAAAAATGTTAATTCCTTCTGGGAGTTTCTTTAAAATGCTTCAAAAAATAAATAAAATTTACTCCTTTTCTGAAGATTCATTACACTTGTCTGGAAAGAGTGCAGTTCTCTGTAACTAAGAAACAGTTGACATACACAAGGAAACGTGGTATAATAATAAAGGAGAATACTGCTTCTCCCCGCCTCCGCGCAGAGCAGAAACCTGGAGAGCTGTTCAACTACTGTCATGGCAGGTTGTTGCGCTCCCAATATTTGTGTTGGGCGTCAGCGGAGGATCGGGGAGTGAAATATCTGCACTGCTCTGCTGGAAGCCCAGCTTGTGTTGGCAGTAGAGGAGAGCCCAGCATTGAGAGCAGGATGCTGGAGAAGACCAAGCCGGTCCAGCTTGGTCCAGCCCCCCAGCACTGGGCGATGTGAGGCAGCATGTCTCCCTACTTGACCCCTGAGACAGTGCCCCATGCAATGTGTTTGCAGTGGGGCTAATTTTATTTATTCTTTAAAGTCTCAGTTTTTAGGTGTGGGACGGTGTGAAGTTGAAGTGGTAATGTCACTGTGCCTGCACAAGTGTTCTCAGATATACGTTACAGAAAGAGCTATCTATTGTGTGGAGAGATCAAATGTTGCCGTGGAGTTGTACAAACACAAACATGGTCATATTAGCATGAGTTTGTAATTCTGCATTACTTATGTGTGGCAAAAAGCCCTAAATATGCTCCAGAGGTTATCCCCAGCAAGTGGCCCTGAATTTCTTGTAGAAACCCTTGCCATCATCTATTAGAGCAACCCCACGCTTGTATGACAATAGCCAATTTGGCGCTGCCTTAAAATGTCATTAACACCTCAGAGGATGCTTGCTAATGCTGCATGTTGCTGCTGTTTTTTTTTCAACATCTTTTTCTTTCCGTGATTACACAACTTCTCTGAAAAATTCCTAGGGCACTATTAATTTGGGTGTACTTTTTACAAAGGGGTATATGCTGCAACAAAATAAGTCTTTTTTTCATGGGGAAATGTTTGTATTTGCAGAAGTGGGAATTCTTCACTTTGCTATGCAGAAAAAATAAGGAAGAAATAAAATATCTAAGTTTTGCAAGTTCAAACTAAATTATTGTAGTTTTGATTTCTTGAGCTGAACAGTGGCATTCATTCCTCCATCCAACTGTTGTAGACATTCTTTTAGCAACTTGAATTTCAACCTGAATTATTAAACATTGGCAATCAAAAATAGAATTGGACTGACTTTTGTGAGCTTTGTTTAACACCATTTCATATGAAGTGTTTTTAGTGTATTGTAGAGTAAGAAAAGGTCTGAAGTTATCTGACTGGAAAATAGCTTAGGCTACTGACTCTACACTGAATACAGATATGATTTATGCCAGGAGTATGTATTTGTAAGAAATATGGCTTATTTTTGTTTAAACAGTGGACCCCAGTGTTTTAGATGGAGTTTGGGAGCATAACATCAAATATACATTTCTCTTTTATTACATTTCAGAAAGAATTAAACTATAGTCCAATGAAATTCACTGATGTATTATTTTTTTTTTGATGTTTCATTCTATTACACACTCATTAGCACGCTATTTTGGAATCTGAATTGCTCCTTCCTAAGTTATGCAATTCTATTTAATCTTACAGACAAGCAGCAAAATATTTTGCATGAGAAAAAATAAGACTAAATTTTAAAATGTTTTTTTATGTTATGTATGTTAATATGACAGCTAGATTATATTTAGTTCTGGTTTTGATATAGAGATGTTTTACACAGAAAAATCTTTGCTTTCCCAGTATTCAGCATCTGCCATGTTTTCTGTAACTGTTGAAGCACAAGAGCTTTCTTACAAGGCTGAATCTAGATAAAAAATGTATTTTGCATACTGTTGCCTCTCTCTCAGTGTGTGAGACTATTAACTATGCTGTGAGCATAATTTTTTGTAGCCAGTGTAGCTCTTGTATGTATGCAACATCTATGTGTGTACATACATAGTAATAAACTGAAGTAAGTCCGTTCTTGTCTCCATAACAATTTCAAAACCAAACTTTGTGTCTTGTTTCGTAGCAATGTTTTTGAGGTTATCCAGAAGTAAAGATGGATCTATGTGCAAGTGAACATGTGGTATATTTCAATTTCTTTCATATTAGAAATGTTCTTGTCATTGTCTCCTGATCAGGAAAATCTTGTATTAATACATCTTTCAGGCAACTTTTTTTGTTTTGGTTCTACAGAACAGTCATAACAATAGTCATGATGGTGAGATTATGCTTCCTGCATATTAGGCGCTACATTACATCAGTGGTTCCAATGACTTAGAGGACATTCAGAAGTCACATAGCCCTATTACCATACAGTCATACAGAGGTCTTGCACACTCAAATCTCCAGGTTTAACAGATACAGACAAATTCTTTTTTGATTGCTTGTTTTCTTAGCCTTGCAGAGAAAGGAAAGATAGATATTCTTTGCATCCAAATTCAGTTTATCCTGACCTGCACTGGCTTTTGAAGAGAGTGCTTGGAGCTTCAGTTGCCCTTGGTCATTCAAGAAAAGGCACAAAGCACATCATGGGACACTTCTCTTTTGGGCACTTCCTTTGCTTTGAGTTAATATTTTGCAGTGTCTGAGTGTCTTTGATTGTTGTCTAACCTTCTGAGTGATTAAAAATACCAAAGCAGTCTTTAAAGGTATACTCTGTTCCTCCTCCTACACAGTCTCTGAGAATGGTAGAGATGAGTTTTCTACCCCTTTCCCCGGATGAAGACTTGTAGCTCACACTCCATGGTAAAGAACTGATTCAGCAGTTTTATTAATTGTGAAGGGCGCAGGAATATCATCATCCCTCATATCCTCCATAGTTTCCACACTATGCTACTCAGTATTCCCTCTAGTTTTTCTTCTTCAAAGGAAACATCAGTAATCATTTAAAAAATTCAAGCCACAAAAACATCTTGCTTTGCAGAATGCTTAAACTGTACCCTATGAAACGTGGCAGTTCACATTTTCCAATGCATCACCTTATATACCATTTCCATATCGTTATTTTCTGTATATATGAGCTGGTTTGTTTCACACCTAGATCTCCTATCACAGGAAAAAGCACTTAAAAGTGCTCGAGAAGCAACCCTTCCTAAAAGGTATCTAAAAGAGGAAATGCAAATAGTGCAGTCTTCTGTTCCAGTCCCTGGTGCTTGCAAGATTTGAGGTTGTTCTTACCGGCCCCACAGTTTTCAAAATTCACAGGATTCCAAATCCTTCTAGCAGAAAGGCAGATGTGTGAGAAATCCCAGCGATGTCTCATATACCGCCCTAGAGGCCTCTTGGATTCTGAAATGCTGCTTGGACAACAATCGTAGTACATGTGTGCAGAATGTAGATGCCAAATTCAGCTTCAGTGTTGAAGCAGTTTTACTATGTTTGGCTGCAGGATACCCACAGTTTTGCCGTACGTGTAAGAATGAAACTACCGATCCTTTTATGTCTACCCCAGAGGATAAAATGCACAAAATATTACATCTAGTTGGGCATGAGCATTTCTCAGCCAATGTCTTGCTGTGAGTGCTTGGTTATTCTTAATGGAGAAATATGTCTGTCTTGAAAAACCTCGGTAAAATTCCACAGGGCTAGAACAGAATACAGAACTCTGGTATTTATCTCTGAAGGCTACACATACTTTCCTTCAGGTATTTGTTGATGTGTGGATGAAATAAGGTGGTCTATAAACTTGATTCAGCATTAAGCAGTCTTCCTTACCGTAGGTTCCAGACATTCATGTAGATGATTTGTGTTTTGTGAGAAGTGATTTATTCAGAAGCAAGCAGATAAAACTTATGGTCATTAAAAGTCTCTGATGTGACAAGAGAATTTTGAAGGGTATTTCCTGAAGTGGAGATCTGCTGAAAGTCTAAATAAATATCAAAATTTTTAAAAGACAGGCATCTGGTAACCTCTATACGTTCAGCTGTACCTCTGAGGTACAACTTGTGTTCTTGTGAGATGAATATATGAAGTTAATAATATTGATAATAATAATAATTATAATAATTAACAATACATTCTCACATAAACCAATGGACACTGAACTGACATTGGCACATAAGAATGCAATCCAAGGCCTGCAATATATACATTCATGGAAACATGAGTTCAGAGCCTCAGCAGAGGTTGAAGAAATAATTGCGAATATAAAGGAATAAAATACAGGATGAAACAGAACAACATTGTACTGTTGTATAAAGCCATGATATACTTGTTTTTCGTAGTGGTGGTACCTTACTCTGAAGGCGATGTAGTATAACTGGTAAAGAGTTCAGAGCTGGTTGGTGGGGTAACTGAAGTATATGCAACAGTGTCTGATGAACAGCTGAGTATGCTGAGACTAGCTGGGAAAAGATGAAAATGAAAAATTCTGTGATTGGGAGGTACAAAATCATGACACATATGGAAAAGATGGATAGGGGGGACCAATGCTTCACTTTTTCTCATGGTATGAGAACTAGGAAATGTCACTAGGAAATGTCAGCTTCAGAAATTCAGTGAGAAACTGACCTGTAGTAATCCCTGCTGAAGAATATCGTATATGCTGAAAATGCGCATGGCTCCGAGTGAGGCTGGAGAAGTTCGTGGAGCAGAAATTTACCAAACAGATCTAGTTCAACAAGTCTGGAAATTGTTAGTGGCTTGGAGTGAGTATTAAACTTCTGGTATGCTTCCCTGGACATTTGCTTATGGCCGCTTCTGATTACTGGTGAGAATGGACTTTTGGTTTGTCCTAATGTAGATAAAGACATTCTTAGCATCTTTTGTATTCACAGTTTCTAATATTTTGACAGTGGACTGTAGAATAATGAAAATTACAGACTAATAGTCAGTACCAGGGTTTTTTTCCTTTGTTGTCTTGCTCTTTATGGCTTCCTATTCACAAGTTTTGGCTTCATCAGAGGTTGAATTTATTCCAGCTGCTTAAAATTATTCTGAAAATTCTGAGAGAATTTTTCTTCCTTCTCTCTTTTTTCTTTTCTTTTTTTTTTTTTTTTCTGATAGCTAACTTCTAGTCTTGGACTTATTGAAGTCAAATCTCTGTTTAAAGACTTCAATTTAAGATGGTAAGTCAGAAACAATCAGTAAATTTTTCCCTCCTACATTCATGTACTAACACCCAACTCTTGTCCTTTTCTTTCTGTGTACATACTATCAATCATTCATTTCATTCACAGAAGCAATCGAAAACATCAGAGCCTCAATACTTAGTATGAATTCTATCTTTTAGCTGGCAAGTATTTGGGCTTTTGCCACCAAATGCTTGGCCCATGGTATCTAGGAAGGAGACGTATCGGAGTTCATTCATGCTTCAACTCTAGACTTATCTGAAAAACGTCTTACTAGCACAGACTTCACTTACTGTTATGTTGCCCACCTCTTTGTTGGCAAAACACAGTTTTCACATGATTGTCTGAAAATTAACCATCTGGTTTTGTCTGCTGTCATTGTCCAAAGAATATAATAGATTTCTTTGTGTGGAAATGTAATGGTTCATTTGTGGACTTGACCTGTAGGCTTATCAAAGAATCTGCATAATAAACATACTGAAGTTGAAAATAATGGATTATTTGTGAAAAATTCCTTTGTCTGACTTCCTTGTGCATGATACCCAATATTGCAGCAATATTTTTACATACAGAAAAATTAAGAGAACTGTTATGTATGCATGCATGGAATTGATTTAATAGTTAAAAAACAAATCTAGTTGCTGTTCTCCTGCTTGGTTTATGGGATGTTCCAGTGGCTTCTCTTCACCATTTGCAGTAAAGCATGAGTAGTCTTTAGGATCTCAGCATTTCACTGAGTTCTACTCTTCCTTAGTCTAAGCCTTTTCTGCAATATTGAGAAATGTTGTGATTTCTTCTCCTGAAAAATCAAGTGTTTCTACAAGCATAAATGACTTCCTCAATCTCCAGGTTTCGTGTATATTTATAGAATGAATCGTAGAATGGCTTGGGTTGGAAGGGACCTTAAAGATCATTCTAGTTAACATCCATTCAATTCCACATGTAATATGAATATTAGACAGAATGTAGCAAATAGGATTAATTCTGTTTTTAACAGGGAAAAAGTACTTCTGTTCTGAACTTATTGCAACTGGACTGGATGATAAATAATCACCATCAGCCAGAGCTGGTATGTCCCAAGATGACATTCCCTCTGTTCCCATGACAGATCATTTCCTGTAAGAGCCTTTGACAGAAGTTTGATCTTCTGAAATATTGCCCAGAAGTTTATTAAAAACCAAGTTTGCTGTTTCATCTAAAATATCCTTATTTACATGTCTTTTGGTTTCTTCAAAGATTTCTAAGATACGCAAGGCGTGACAGTCTTCTCATGTAATTACCTGGACTCCTCTTCAGTGTATGATCTGTACTTAACCATCTCACTCTGATCTATCTTAAAGTTTTCATCAATTTGCCAAGTGGGCAAGTCAAATTTATTAGTCTGCAGTTCTTCAGCTTTTCCCAATCACTCTACAAAATTACGCAGAATGTACAACATAGTCTCTTGGTAAGTTTGTATTTTAATTTCTTTTGAAAACCACCTGATTTGGGCAAAAGGATACTGCTAATGTTTATAGGAAGCTATATGGTCGTGTTCCATTTGCCCATTGAAATACAAATAATCTGCTCTTCCCTCTTGTCTGTCTTCTTTCTTAAACACCTTTGATAGAGGGAACAAAGCTGTGAACAAAGCCTAGGTTACTTCAGTTCTATGTGAATAGGGGGACATTGCAGTTCAGTTCATTGATGTTTTCACAGAGAAGCTGAAGGATCAATAAGTTTCGACTTAGAAGCTCTTTTATTGGATCACGAAGCTGCGTTATATTATGCTAGAAATTAACTAATGTAAATTCTTAAGGAAGATTGTAGACCCTATGCAAGACTTCTACCTGAGCTGAGAGAGCCTTTACAGCTTCTTGGGAAAGTTCTGCAAAGGGTAGAAATTTTAGCACAACTTCCAATCTGAGTTCAGCACGTGTATTTATGTGCACTTACTCCCTTGTGAAAACATCATCCTGTAGGATTTGTTTTGCAATAGCTGTATTAGTCTTATTTACATAGCTTTCTAGCCCTTCCTTCTTACTCTGCTTTGCATCAAATTGTTTGCTGCTTATTAACGCATGTGGTTAGGTATTCAATGGAGAAAGAGTTATTTACCTCTTAGTAAATACAGATTTTTTAAAACTGTCTCAGCACTGTGGCAAACATCCTGCTGTCATCTCCCATTACTTGGGAGTTGTTTGGACTTTCTGTTGTTGAAGGAACTGAATTCTGGTTAGAGTTACCTGTTCTTTATGACCATATATATGAGTAAAGTAGGTTGTAAGCACTGCTTCTGACAGATAATAATGACTGAATTAATTTGAATTCAAAATAAATATTATCTGTGGTCGCAAACATGGAGAGTCATATTCCTCAAGGGAAGTAGCTGGAATGCAGTGTTAAAAACCTCAAATATTCTTGTGAAAGAACAGCTCTGCCTTAAAATTGCTCAGTGTTAATGTGCACTAGTATCTGAGATGATGTTTATTTCCTGTGTTTGACTTGGTACCATCACCTGTCCAATTGAGAAGCAGACATCAAGTAGCCATTGTTTGCTTTGAAAGCTATGAGGATCATCTGAAAAAAAAATGAATGGTTAAGTTCTGAGTCTTGTCTGACAAATATTTTGTTAACAAAATGGGTAAATTGCCTGTGTAAACTTGCTGGTCAGAGATTATAACTAGCTTGAACGATGGTATTGTCTATTGATGCAGAGGATACAGCTCAGTTCTGGTAGTATTCTGGGCACGAAAACTTCTAGGAAAAACAGGAAATCCTGCAAGAAGCTTGAGTTAAGTAGGCATTTATTATACTATGCAACACTTTTTATGTTTTCATTTCTAAATCATTTTTTTTAACTTTTATTTTTTTAATTACACAACATTTTTGACTGTGTTTACCCATGTCTGTTTGGCATTCCTGCAAATTTCAGTGTCCTTTTCTAAACTGACTTTTTTTCCTTCCTAGAACCCTGTAGTTAATAAAAGCGAGAAATGGAAGGAAATACATAAGTATATAAAAGAATCTAAAGGAATCTACATTTCACATGCAGACAACCAGCCTGGAAAACTGAGTCTTATTTTGCTTTAAAAAGTAATGTAAAATTTTTAGAAAATTACATATTTTGTGATAAACTGTTACAAATTCCTGTGTTTTTATGATGTTCTAATGGAGTCATTCGAAATGCAAAGGAATACATTGTATTACAAAATTTACATGAAACAAAGTAATCTTCCTTTTTTAAAATGTATTAGAAAAGTTTTCTTTTACATCAGGCACAGTTGTATATTGCAACATTTGGCTACGTATGGGAATAATAAGCATGTTCAGGAAAGCATGGATAAAACTTGAAATGTTGGGAAACATTTGCTGGAAATTCTGAATGTGAAGCCTTGTACTTGTCTGGTGAGGATTTCACTGTGGCTAATTGAGTCACATATTTTTAAAACAGCTAAAAATAATGGCATGAAATCTTGACCTGCTTTTTGTGGATAAGGTTTGGACCTGGGGAGGTACCGAATGGACTGTGGCATTAGTTAATGCTCTCTGTTTTTGTCTTACTGCTGGAAATGCAACGAGCGAACCAAGTGGTTTTGTTTTCTTGTGGTGATGTCTAGTTTGGGCTCTAGTAAGGCCAAACCTTCTGGTAGATGATGCTGAAATGTAAGACACTCTTTGGGGAAAAAAAAAATTAATTCGGTTAAATATAGGCGTACTAATAACCATGCTTACTGTGCAGTGAAAGGATGACAACACTTTTAAGAAAGGAGAAAGTAAGTTTTCCTTTTATTTTGAGTAGAAAATAGTAGCACTTCTTTTAAACATTCAGATCTTTCCTGACAGCTTTAGGACAACTTAAGCATTACCTTTTTTGAGTCTATTTAGAAAGCATGTCTGAGACTTAGTGAATAGGAGCCAAAAGGCAGTTGCTTTACTTGGTGGATCAATGACTTATCATTGCAAAAGGTACAGTGTACAAGGCATGCCATTAACAAATTTTATTCTTAGTATAGTCATTCCAAGCTATTGTCTTCCTCTCTCCTCTGTTCATAGCTTTGCCCCATTGTCTTTCAGCAACCAAAAGGCCAAACCCCTGCAATAGTTATATTTACGCAGTTGTCATATCTCTATCAATTTTAAATACAGCAATTACAGCTGGTTTAAGTCTTCTGAAGTGAGGAAAGCATCCACAGATATTCTTCTGTCAAATGTCACAGTATCTCAGAACACTGTGTTCAAGTGTTAAAACAGGGTCATCAATATACGGGTCATTCTGTAGAGCTGAGCATCATTTTGCTTCTCCCTGCAGCATAGCTGTATTGTGCATGTAGGAATACTATGGATATTTTATGTCTAGGAAAGGTGGTTTAGTAATGTAACTGGTAGTAGCAAGGATTTAGCATGGTTCTAACAGAACCTGAAACTGCATGGCATGGTTTCTGTGCACCTCAAAAAGTGCACAGGGAAGAGTTGAAAGCACTGAGACTGTGCTTACCGTGCACATACAGAGGTAAGTACATGTTGTAGCTGTAAGGAAAAACAGGAAAAATTACCTTCTGTAGAGCACTGATTTGAACAGTGGATAGTGTAGAGGTATCTAAAAGGATTTGACTTCCTTTTATCCTTTATGCTTTATGGCTTACCCACAAAAATGGTCAATATCCCAGAAGTAAAGCAGTCAAACAAACCTATTTTACAAACCTTTTATGCAACAGTGAGAGTCCTTCACTCCCAGTTCATGTGCTTGAAGATAATCATGTGTTTAAATGCATTCTCAGACAGGATTAAACTGCTCTGTGTCCTGCAAGTTTAAGCCAGTAGTTGTCTCTGAAAACCTCAGCTGCATCTAGAGCTTGTATTCAAACCCTTTCTTTGTCTTCTTTGGTCAATGGGAGGTGTCCTGCTGTCTTGGGTGTCAATTAGTGCACAATAGTCCTGATGAATTCAGGAGAGAGGACTGACCCATGTTCTTCAGTGTTGCTGACTGGACATAATGAAATGCAGTTTTTCTGTCAAATAGAAGATATATATATCAACACTTATTTCATGCTTGTAGACTTTTATCCGTGTATATGCTTGAATTTATGAATCTGTGTTTAACACTTGTGGCCAAAGTGGCAGATTGTCTTAGTTTCTAACTGAAACTTTCTCTCAGTGTCTGCTACAAAGCTGGGTTTTGGTTCTAGAAAGAAAACATGGCTGATAACACCCGGCAGCGCTGAACAGAACCAAGGACATTTGTATGTCTCTGCCAGGAGAGTGAAGAGGCTGGGGGGGGCGCAGAGAGCTGGGAGGGGACAAGAATGGGGCAGCTGACCCAAACTGACCAAAGGGATATTCCATACCATATGACATCATGTAATATAAGGAAGGGAAGTGAGCTGGGAGGGCCCGTTTGCTTGGGGATTGGCTGAACATCGGTCGCGGTCGGTGAGCGATTGCTTTGTACAATCACTTGTTTTGTATATAATTATCATTACTGTTATTTTACTCTATTTTCCTCTTTCTGTTAGTAAATAAGATTTACTGAGATTTATTTATTTATTTATTTATTTATTTATTTGAGATTTTTATCTCAACCCCCGAGTTCTACTTTATTTCTCGATTCTCTCCCCCATCCCAGCTGGGAGGAGGGGGGGGGTGAGCGAAAGGCTGTGTGGGGTTTCCAGGCCTGCCTGCTGAAACCAGAACACAGATGTTCCCGTGGAACTCAGTGATGACATTTTTCTGATGATTACCTGGAAGCAACTGTAGTTTTTATCACCTCTGAGACTTTAGCATGAGCTTCAAATTAGAACTCTTATCATTCATTTATCTCAGTAAATTAGTTGTGGTATCTTCATGTACTTAAAACAGAGCTGATCAAATGTGGAATTTGTTTTACTTGTGAAACTATGACATTTTGATTTTTTGTTCTTGTGGACCATGTGACCCCCAAACTTCCTCCCCCCAAACTTCCAGGCTTTTGCATAAGACAGAAATTTTTTTATCTTCTTACTCTCAACTGCCTCTGATCACAGTGAACGTGACATTGACAGACTCATTATCTGGAACTGTGGAGGAAGAGATTAGAGAGATTAGAGTCTCTGGACTCTGGTTCCAGTCAGGTTCTGAGGTCATGCTAGGGTTCCTGACAGAAAATCAAGATGAGGTTCTAAAATTACTAGCTGAAACAAATTCTGTGGCACTGATCCTGTCCATGCCGCAGAATAATTTTTCTGCAACCTAGCCTTTTCTCAAGAGGTCTTTAGTTTTATATTTGTCACTTACTGATGAAAAGGTTTATTAAAAAAATAAATCCAGAGTGTCTATAATAGAGTATCTTTATTAACTGAAATGTCACTAGTTCAGAAGATAAGTGTCCATTAATATTTACCACTCTATATACTATCAGAGATTATGTGAAAAATGACTTGTACTTTGATATTTAATCTGCTGTGAGCTGCATATAAAGAAGTGTTTTATAAGAAAAATGTCAAGCAAAACTGTTGAAGTAGAACTGAAAGTGCAGCAGCAGTCCTGGGTGCAATGTTAGAGATGTTAGAACTACTCAAAACCCAACTGACTTGAGAAAATTCAACACTCAGTTTATATTTAAACAAAAATCTCAGCGCAATGTAATAAAAGGTTCAGATAAGCCAACCAAACACCCCCAAATCTATTCTGTAGGTGACACTGCAGCATCTGCATGATCATGAGGAAGGAATTAAAATCTGGGTTAATTAAATTTATAATCTACCATTTTCCTCCTTAATTTTCCTTTTCCTGATATCAATACAGCAAGGACAGTAATACTGCCCCTTTGAACTTATCACCTTCTGCATATAGATGCATAATCATACTTATTAAAAATTGGGATAAATTATTAGTAGTATTATTAACAGTGTTAGACATTCAGTTGATTTTTTGTGGTGCCCCATCCAATGAATCAGAGAGAGAAAAAACTGTGGAATGAAAACGTACCTTGAAAATAACTGAAAAGTTATCCACTATATTATGGATAGGCTCTTCACAACAGTCTGAGGCTCTTGGTCAGACTCTATAACAAAAGCTGAAATATATGATTCTTAAGTGGGTCTCAGTGACAACTGACCATGTTCTTTTAGCACACCCTGTTGGAAGACGTTCTTATGAAATTTGAAATGTACATAAATAAATAAATAAATAAGATCTCTCATCCTCTGTTTCTTTTTAGGGAAAAGAAGTAGCAGAAAAAGATCACAGACTGCCTGTCTAAGCATTACCATGTTTTTTTTTTCTGCACTGGAAACATTATGAGCTACAGGCTCTATCTTTGCATACAATCATGATGCAGGCAGTGAAGAGATGTGTGTGTTTGACGACAGCAGCAGAACCCAGTTGGACACGTTCAAACAGTTAGTTGTCCTGAGATTGCATGCCTGTGGCTGGGGGGATATGCCATCACTAATCCAGCTCTTGGCTGGATTACTTTTGTAAAATGAAAAATGGATTCCTCTGCCACGCCTGAAAAGCTTTTGGCCCTCTTGAATCCCATTTAGTGTGGCAGTTGGGCTAGCTAGAAGAAAGTTAACGAAACCTTTGCATCCTGACCACCTTCCTGCTGGGCTGGTTGGAGGGCAGGAGGCCCAGAAGCCTTCTGGGGGGACTGGGAGGCTGGAGCAGCCTGCCCATGTATTTCTGAAGCGCGCTGGGGGACGCTTCTAAAGCCGTATGCCAGGTTTTGGTCCCACTGAGTACCATTAGGAATGGCACACCACACATGAAAGTAAGCCCACTTTTTTAATCTTTCAGGCAAGTCCTGAGGCAAATTTTCCTCTCTGGTGGCATTACACTGGTGCAAGTAAGATCATAACCCAGCTCTAAAGCTACAAATACAGGTATTTTGTGAGGAGGTTCTTCCTATATCCATCTTAATGAACATATATGAGTCTATACATCTAAGACTAAAGGGAAGCGACCAGTCTTGCATTTTGATTTCCAGTGTGGACTGAGAGTTTTTTTCTTTTCTCTCCACTCAGTCCTGTACACATACAGTTAATTTTTTCTCTGTGTAATTTACAGCTAAGTTTCCAGTAGAAAGAAAAAAATATGTAAGTAAAAATGCAGTCAAATGGGTTTATCCAAACCCCACTATAAATTGAAAATCATCCTTTGTCCAAATCTGTCACTTCTTCCTTGGCATAAATTACATATCCAGTAATTCACTGATTTTCTAGCACTCCCATTTCTCCCAAGTTGTCGATGTCTCTCCAAAACTTTTGAAATCAGGAGCATAGTATTTCTTACTCTTCTCCAAATACTTCTGGTTTCTGCTGGCACAGCTGAATGTGGTTCATGCAAAGCACTGCTGCTCAGGAGGGTCTTATGTTGGTCCATGGATGGCCATGAAGAGAACAGTCCTTAAGAAATCCTGTCATCTGCACTGAACGTGTCTAGCTGTCTTCCAGCAGCGCATTTACTCTGCCATGTTTACCATCACACTGAGCCTTCATTTATTATCACACGTGTTAATAGTCCTTTAAAAATATTCCTTAGCTTTGTGCAGATATTTTTCTGACGTTTCAGCATTTCAATAAATGTTTTTTCAACATTTTTCACAGTTCCTAAAAGGAAGACAATCACAAAGTTAGGTGTTAAAGAAATGTTTTGTTCAACCCACAGTTCTGTTTGAACAGAAATGTTGAGTACGTGGACTCTGTGTTGTCAAACTGTTTGTCTTAAGCTTTAAAATACATTTAAAGAACAATAATTATTCAGAGCATGCAGCTCTCTTATAATGTCACGAGCTTAGGATCTGGTAATGCAGGAAAAATTACCAAATATTAAGACTTGCCAAAAAGTTGCAAAAGCTAGCAATCCTTGTATTTCATTACATATGACAGCACACTTAAAAACTGATGTAATAACATCTAGGTTGTCATATATTCACTTTTCTCATGATCTTGAAAATATGAGTTATTTTGTTACATGCTTTCATACTGTTTGGAAATCCTTATTCTAAGCCAGGACACCAGGCCAGCTTCTGTACAAATGGAACAAAAAATGACCTTTGACACAAAGAATTTAAATTCTAATTTTTGTTCTGTAATGCTCCGCAGCCTGGATCTTGTGTCTGTGAAATCTGATGTCTGACCAGCACTGTGATGTACCCTGATCACTAGGAACCAGTGAATAGGTCATACAAATCATGTACTTAGTGAATGTAATGTTCCTTTCAGATTACGGAATTTCATACATAAGCTTGCTCTTTCCATTTTCCATTTTGTTTGAATTATTTAAACTCTTTATTTTTTTTTAAAGAAAGATAGTCACAGACAGTAATAAAAATTTGCACTGTCAAGGTCTCGATCATATAACAAAAATTGTGAGTGTACACAGAATGTACACAGACAGAGTGAGATGAGTTATATCTTTTTCTAAAAATACTAAAAAATATTTATCTGATTCTTTACTTTTTAAACTACAATTTGGGCCATTGATGATATGCTTGAAATGTCTCTAGTGGTCTCCCTCCTCAAAGGAGCAGGGGAGGAAATATGGTGAAAAAGGGCTCAAGAGTTGAAATAAGGGCAGGGAGATCACTCACCAAATACCATCTCAGGCAAAACAGACTCAGCATAGGGACATTAATGTAACTTATTGCCTTTTACAAACAGACAGGAGAAGCTAAAAGCAAACCAAAAAATACCTTCCCCCATATCCACCCTCTTCTATTTCCTTCTCCCAAGCAGCGCAGGGGAACAGAGAAATGAGGGCTGCAGTCAGTCTATAATGCTTTATCTTTGCTGCTCCTTTACCATCACTCTCTGCTCCTGCTCCATGTGGGGTCCCTCCCACAGAGCTGTCCTTCCCAAACTGATCCTGTGTGAGCTTCCTCAGGCTGCAGCTCTCCCAGCACAGCTCCAACGCGGCTCTGCACTGCAGGGCCCATCCCTCAGGCACTGCTCCAGCATGGGGCCCACAGGCGGCAGCTCCCCCAGAGCTCCTGCCCCACCACGGGCTCCTCTCCATGGCTGCAGCCCCGGCTCAGAGCTGCTCCTGTGGGGGCTCTCCATGGGCTGCAGCCTCCTCCAGGCCACATCCACTGCTGCACCGTGGGCTCCTCCATGGCTGCACGTGGAGATCTGCTCCCTGTGGTGCCCGTGGGCTGCAGGGAGACAGACTGTTCCACCATGGGCCTCTGCTGGGCTGCAGGGAACTTCTGCTCTGTGCCTGGAGCACCTCCTGCCCTCCCCCTTCACTGACCTTGGTGCCTGCAGGGCTGCTTCTCTCACATCTCTCACTCCTCTCTCCCAGCTGCTGTTGAGCAACAGTGTTTCCCTGTCTTAAATCTGCTCTCTCAGAGGCACAACTGGCATTGCTCAGCTGTGGCAGCAGTGGGTCCCTTTTGGAGCTCCTGGAGCTGGCTCTGCTCTGACATGGGGTGGCTGCTGGGCTCTGCTCACAGAGGCCTCCCCTGCAGCCCTCCCCACTACCAAAACCTCGCTATGTAAACCCAACACAATATAAAGCAAAAAGCTGATTTACTGTCTAGATGCAAAATATGAACTTATTTTCTTGTCTTTTACCTGTGCTGGAGGATGTAGTCCTAATTACTTGCTTTTGTTCTCAGTATTTTGCCAGCCTCAGAATGAGGAATTTTTTCTGTCACAGAATGTTTTTTATCTGTCTGAAATAGATCTGAACTAAAATCCATGAAACCAATATGATCTAACTGTCAGATCAAGGACACTTCTCCCTGAGTTACTGGCATCACCAAAGGAAAGAAATACCCCCACACAGGGCATTCTATCATGCTTAAAAGTAGCAAAAAACCTGGATACTTAAAGCATCCAGCATGTGGGATTTTCTGTGTATTGCAGTTAAGATCATACAGCATGGTAGGCATATGCAGTATGCACTAATCAGTTCCCAAAGAATTTTAGATTTAATTTTACAGAAGGAGGGTACTGACTGGTCAGTTGCTTTGTGCATGCATTGAGTCAATGACCAAAACCTTAAACTAGATAATTCCCCTGTGTTGCCTCATGTCTCTCTCTACTCCAGTGCCTTTGCATCTTTTCTTATAGTGCAAGTTGTTACAAACCACTTGCCGCATTTCAAAAGGACGTATGTGAAAGATAAATAGACCATCCCCATCAAGAATAACGCATCTCCCTCAGTGGGATCTGGTCCTGTCTTATCTAATGGGACAACACAATTGACTTCCTGTCATGAGCTTATGAACTCATCTGCTCAGTAATCCAGTCTGAACCAGAGCACAGGTCAGTCTTCGTCATCACGTTATTTCTAGAAGCTGCTACCCACTGACCCACACAGAGTAAGTAGGAAAGAAACAGGATGCATGTAGGATGAATATTTCCCAGATATAGTCTGCTAGTTCTGCCCTCCATAGCCTTGGTTTTATGTGTAACATTGTGTAAGAATTCCAACAGTTTAGTTTTTTAATCTGTAAATTTAAAAAGTGACCCTCAAATGCATGAAGTAGATGGTATAAAATCTAGGTATGAAGTACCTACGAGATAGAACTTTTTTTGTAAATAGGTCAAGTAGGGTGATACATAATGTTGTCTTTTATCGGCAATACAACTTACTGTTAAAGTTGCATATTTTCTGGAATACTAATGGTTTACTTTATTTATTCATCCCTTGCAAATTTGGCTGCCTGTGATAAAGCTGAGTGTTTCCTAGAGGATTTATAAGGCATTTTCTAAGTCTCCATCAAACATTTGCTATTGGCTTTTGGCTATAGATATCCAGTAAATCATAGCGGAGCAAAGACCAAGTGTATTTGGCACAGTGTTCCTCAGTATGTACTGCAAATTATTTTCAAAAATCTACTGCACGAAGAGAAAGAGGGCAGTCTACACAAAGCAAAGCATTCATTTGAAAGTCTGTCTCTATTTCTGAGCCAAACTGAGGTTTCTGTGTTATTCTTCCTCCCATGTCATTTGTTTTGGAAAGCGTAATTAGATCAATAGTTTTTTTACTTTTCTCAAGATTGAAAGTGTCATCCATACTTTGTATCAAGTAACACGGTGACAAACATAATGATGTTATTTGTAGTGTAAAATTGCTATCTGGAGAGTTGAGAAGTTTTTTTGTAATCCAAGAGTAAAAGAAAATATCAATAACAACAATCTGTGGGTTTTGTCATTAAAGAGTACTCAAAAAGCATTAACACAAATATGCTTTTTGCTATGGCAACTGACAGGTGGAACTGCCTTACAGAAATATTCTTGGTCAGAATATTTTTATTGTTTTTATACTGAAAACCTTTAAGCAATGTTAAGAAATTCATCAACTGCATATATATGTATATATATTTTGTCTTCCAGGGCATACAGGACGATTATTAAAATCTCTGTGTTTCACCAGTCTATCATTTCTGCTGCTGCACATCATCTTTCAGATTACAATAAACAGTCTTGAAGCTGGAAAAACTATTGAACCTGGTTTTAACTGTGAGTAAAACCTTTTAGCTTTTATTAGCATTTTAAGTGTTCAGATGCTTCAGTGGTTTTAAAGGGTTGATGGAAAGGCACTTAGCATTGTACTTTTATGGGTTTGAAATTTTCTACCTCTTTCTCAGCTTGTTGCCTTAATAATTACTGTTACTAGGGCAAGAATTCTAGCTTGGTTTAAGAAATTAAGTTAATTTTAAGTTAATTTTTAGTTAAGTTAAATAACTATTTTGTTCCCACCAGAAATGTGCTCTCTTTGGGTTTAGCAATTATTGTTGTATGTCTTCATCTTTTAGTTTTTCTAAAAATTCCCTCAGAACCTGAGGCAGCTACACTGTTATGTTAGTAATTAATAATTCACTCTACTAAAATAAAATGAGACATAGCAATAACCTCCCCCTACCCATATATTATGCCCCTTGTCTGATGGAACTCTGTTTAATTAAAAGTTAAATCTTGACCTCGAGATTTATATTTTTAAACAATATTTGTCTTTTTCTTGCCTGTGTTATATAGGCAGAAGGATTTTCAGTTTTTACTTATGTGTAAACACTACTTACAAATATATCGCATGACATTTTATATCTTCCTCTCAGGAAGTGTTCGTCAATAATTCAGAAGCAAATGTACTTTATTGTGCAGAAGTTAATTACAATATCTATCCAGTGATTTGGATATGTAACCTCCAGGTAGAAGCTATTTGTACTTGTCTTACGATGCTTATGTTTAACATTTAAAACTGTCAACTTGTCCTTGATAAATGTCCATTTAATTTATCACAGAGTATGCTGCTGCCACTTGGGTAAACAGCTGTACTACAATTAAACACAAGAAACCTTATGTGAAGTAAAGCATTTGACTTAAAGCAACAAAATTTTTATAAGTAAACTTATAGTGTGCATTGCAATTTTGCCTTTAGCTGAAACCATTTCTTAATGTAAAAGGCATAACTATGCTTATACCAGTCTTAACAGGAATGTCTTAGGCTTTGTCAGTTCAAGTCAGAGCTTCAGAGTCTGAAAGTATATTTTCTTTTTTTTTTCTTTTTCAGAAATGCTTAGTATTGATTGAGTGAACCAGCTGTATTGATTTTCTATATCTAACATTCCTATGACTAAAAATATGTGATTTTTGCTTAAATTATAGTTGTTGTATCAATGCTAGAAACTGTTTGCATGGGTAGGGAGCTCTTAACCATGAAAGACAGAGATGCAACAACACAACTTTTTCTTTCCTCTGTGCTGGGAACTGGGATCTACAGTGGAAACCAATTAAAAAAAAGTACTTCATTCTGAAGAGTCCATTCCTGAAGAAAGAAAGGAGAGGACTTACTATTTCTATCTGTAATTGACATCACTAAATTCAGCAGCTTCTCTTCTAGATGCTATTAATAATGATTTTCTTACATGTGACCTCATAGGACAACAGGTATGGATATAGTAGTAAATTAAATGTGCCTCTGGCTGCTCTTCATGCTGAGACCAGTTGACATGAAATGACCCACATCCTCACCAACTGGGAATGATATTTGTCGCACGTAAACTCCCAAACAATGTCCAACTTGTCTGGGAGAAAAGCTGGCTGACAGAAGTTGTTATAGAGACTATGTTAACAGTCTAGCAATCAAAAAAATTGGTTGAATTTCAGTGCCTGAATATGTTTGCAGAGTGAACTGGTACCATTTTGTTTACTGGTATGGCTCTAGTTGATCAGCTTCAAGTGAAGCTAATAAAGAAGGAAACATGGTGCTGGAGCTGCAAGGAGCAGAAGAAGTTGAAGAGAATATAAGGACCATTATGGATGAAAGAGACTTAAAGAGACAGAAAGATCCAGAAAAAGACAGAAGAGACAGAAAATGCGAAGTCCTTTGTTAGATCAGTTGATAACATAAGTTATTGTCATTAAACGGCACTGTGAAGGTGGTACTGTGGTACTGTGAAGGTGAGGAAAAGACAGAACACTTATTTCAGAAAGTACTTTGCCAGCATTTCTGCTTGTAATTATTTGGCGACACAGCCCTACTATAGTTCCTGTTCCCCAGCTATATGAATAATGCTTTGCAAAATTGACTACAGTAGTGTGCTAAGCCATAGCTGGAGAAATGACAGCACTGTGCCCATAGCGTCTGCACAATGTTATGATCTCTGCCTGTTAGAGTTAGCTGTTAATGTTTATTCAACTCTTTTCACTCAGTAAGAAGCACAGAAGTATAGACTAGAAGACTGGAGTTTTCTGTTTCCCTATCCAGATGGGGATCAACTATTATGAAACAGTTTTTACAGCTGTTTGTCTTATTCTTAAGCCCTGTGTGCCCCTCTGGAAATATTCTATAGTCTCTTCTGATGCTTATCATTGGGGATCTTTTCCTCCCTTAGTCAAAATACCTTGTCTAGCTCCTTCTGGACAAGGAGCTCCTTTACTTTGTCTCCTTTACTGTGGAAATGGAGGAAACGCTTCCATTTCTCTTTATGGTTACTGTTAAGTACTTGAAGACTGCAGTCATGTCTGTCATATATGCTTCTTCAATTTTCTTCTCTTCATAGAACTTTAGTCCCTCCAAACTTTCTTCATAGGTCGTATTTACCTGTTGGTCTACCTCTGTTTTCTCCAAGTGACCAACATACTTCTTGAAGTTCAGTGCCCAAAGCAAGGCAGTAATTTAGCAGAGAATTTACTAAAACTTGCTGAATCTCGTATTCCTATTAGTGAGTATTCCTACATAATACATTTGTCCTTACCCATTTTCCAGAATGATTTCATTTATCAAGACTGTTCTGAATGCTGTCTTCCAATTTGTTTGTGACTGCTCGTAAAGGGGCCAGCTGCAAATACCACCTTGCAGGATTTTTGGATATACTGCTGTCTTAGTTTCTAACAGCATAGTGTCTGGTATAAAGGCTATGTTGTGGCCTCAGAGGATAAGCAAAAACTGATAACATCCTGGCAGTGCTGAACGGAGCCGAGGACATAACTCAGTTCCGCATTCCTCTGCCAGTGAAACAGTTATGGGGGGCATAAGGAGCTGGGAACTGGGAGGGGACAGGACCAGGGCAGCTGACCCAAACTGACCAAAGAGCTATTCCATACCATATAACATCATGTGATTGGTTTGTTGGGGTTCTGGGTGCTTTTCGTTACGGAAGGGACTAGTCGGGAGGAAGGGTCGCTGCTGGCTGTGAGCTCTTGCTCTGCGTATCCTCTTTGTGTGTATATATATATATATTTATATGTACTGTTATTTCTTTTGTTCTCTTTACTATTTTAATAAATAGCATTTATCTCAACCCACGCATTTTACTGCATATCTCTCTACTTCTCTCCCCCGTCCCATTTGGGGAGGGGGGAGGATGAGTGAATAACTGTGTGGAACTTAGCTATCTGCTGAGTCAAACCACGACAACTGCAATGTCTGAATTTTTCTTTAAATTTAATCTTTGTTTCGATTTTGCTGGAAATGTCATTTCTCCCTGAGTTTGAATACATTAAACCATGCATTGCCCACGTGTAAATGAAGTGGAAATAAGAAGTGCAAAGGTAGACAGGACTTTTGATGTAATACTTTCTACACTAAGCAAAAAGACAATGCAGGGAGGGAGGGGAAAAGGTATAATAGCAGAAAGGAGGAAAAAAATCCCACCTTGTAATTATTTTGGCTTATGTTTAATTGCTCCATTGATAAAGAATGTGAAATTTTCACATTCCTACAGTGATTGTTCCCTCTGCTGCTTTCCTCATGCAGAGAAGTTAAAGCTGGTTCCATGACTCCATCATTTTAATGTCAGAAATGAATGAATTAATGTTTTAATTTAATTCTGTTTTTCTTTTCTTTGCAATTCATTGAATTTTGTAGTTAATAATCTGATTTCTGCCAGTTTAAGAAGTTGATGGGAAGAGTATTCCATCATCTCTTAATTTTGTAGTTTGTCTGAGCGTACTCAAATGCCAACTTCTGAATCAAAAGATCATTTTTTGTTTTCAGTTTTTCTTTTCAATCTGCTGTATTATAACTTCTGAAAATATTTTCATTTTGGTAATAGAAACACTTGAAAAATGTTTTAATTAGAGGTGTGACACAGACTGTCACCTCTTAAATCTTATACAGTTAAATTTTCATTTTGGAAATTAATGACAACCATTCCTTTAATAATCTTTTGCATCTAGAAGCAGATTAATTTGGGCCATCTGCAAAAGCAAAGTAGAAAGTAGAATTTTTGATTGATTTTAAAATATTCTGCTGTTTTCCTGGAGTTATTCAAAATGAGCTGGTAGAGTGTTGGAAGTAAGTAAGTCCTGGAATGTTTAGCTTCTTCAGCTTCTTCTTCTTCTTTTTTTTTTTTATTTTCCCATCCATTTTCTCCTTTAGAGCTTGTATACCTTGTCTTTCAGGTTGGCTTCAAAAATGGCACAGCATTCTGTAAGCTATATAGGAGACGTGTGCTGGTGGGTTGAGAGTGGTGTTTAAAAACATTTAGCTAACAGTGAGTTTTGGGGATTTTTTTTCAGTCTTCTGAGTATTGCCTAGCACTAATAAAGTATTGCTGCTAGGACTCCTTGTTTACCTTAATAAAATTTTTTTGTTGGTCACATCTGCAGTGTTTGGAACTAACATTAAATACTTGCAAGATAAGTTCATTTTTTAAAAAATCAGAGTTCATATAGGGAAGGAAAATGATAAATACAGCAAGTGTGAGCTGTGGTAATCTTCTTAAGCCACTGAGAGTGACATAATCAGTCTTGTTTCACTGATGATATTTCCGTATGGTACAGAATTAAATTTTGAGATGTAGTAGTATTCCTGCAGCAATACGTACAATTTCATTATTAAATTTTTACTTCTGATGGAATAAAATTCTGATTATTATGTTAAGCAACACCCTTTGCATACAGAATCTGTGGGAAGGGCAATTGCAAATTAGGTCAGAAGGTAAAACAGAGTCCCGTTCTTCAGTACTCATGTTATAGTCCTTTCTTAGGACTAAATTTAAACAATTCAAAAAATGACATTTCCACCAGCAAAAGCAATGTTTTCCATCTTGCTTATTTTAAATTTTCTTTTCAGTAAATGAGTGGAAATATCACTTGTACTACTCTTCCATAAGTGTATCATCTTTTTGTGTTTAGTAGTGTGTAAAACTATTACAATTTATTTTTCCTTTACAATTTACTTTTCTCTCTAGTGGTATACCTTCATTTTTTATTTTGTGCTGACTGTGCCACCTCTTGGTGTTGAAGTCTACAGCCAGAACTTTTGAAATGCTTATTCTTTCAAAACAGTTTTTTCAGTTAGTATTGTTAGTATTTGTTAGTATTTAGAAATACAACTAAGAATTGTATTTTTATCAGTTATATTTTTAATCAGCTATTTGCTAATTAATTTCAAATTTAATGTTTGTTGGAATACCAAAACAGTCATTTACACTGCTTCTGGATATTTTTCTTTTACCTCAAATAATAGAACGGATGGATCTCTAATTAATACCTAGAAATCTTTCTAAAGATTTCTGTGAATTTCTGCATTTTTTTTACTGTATACAGTTCCAATGTTTTATTTACAAAGTGGTTATGTGAAGAAAAGAGAATGGACTTAAAGCACCAGCTTGCCTAGATAGCTTCTCTGTTAGATCATGGGAACTAAATTCAGATACTTCCCTGTCCACAGTATAGCATAGTGAATGTCAAACAAATGCATGCCACCATTGTGGAATCATAATAGCTTTCTGCTTTAGATATATTTGGTATGATTTGCTGGCTGAGAGACCGTCCTGTGTGGGTTGTATTAGGAAGCAGCAATATCCAGTACAAACAAATTACGTTTCTTATTGAAAATTGACACTCAGGATTGCAGCTGATCTTTCCTAGGAGTATCAGGTCCATTTTCTATGTGCCTACTTAGATCTCATGTCTTCTGTATCCTGAGAGGATGCTAGATTGTGTCTGTGTGGTATCAGTATGAGGGGCAAGAAATGAAAATTTGGGGTTTACTTTCCTAGTACAGACAAAAAAGCAGTCTTGAAATTTGGCACTAGATTTTTCAGGCAATGCAAAATTCTATTTTTTTAACCTGCTCCTAAGAGGTAAAATATTCCATTAAACAAATATTCTGAAATTTTTCTATGAATTTTTTTGATAATTTTGGAAATTTTCATTTCAATCATATAACTTCATATGAAGTGAAATCAGTACAAATGGCACAAAGAAAATTTCTAAGTTTACAATCAGAATCAATATATTGCTCTTAAGTTTTTTTTGATGAAACTACATTGCTAATGGATTACTTTGCCTGGAAATGCTTTCACTAAAACTTACATTAGTGATAACATGCTGAAGAATTGTGTAGAAGATTGTTTTCAGTAGTCTTTGACTATTTTGGCTTTCCTTATTAATCACACAGTCAAGAATTTATGAAATGAACTCATGTTTCAAGAACAACTGTAGAATAGCATAGCGAAGCTTTTGCAGAATGAAACAGTAAGATGCAGTACTGCAGAGCAGTCAGAATAACCTTTCATTGTGGGGATTTTTATGTTGAACTAGACACTGTCTGAGCCTGTGACATCTACTACAGCAGATACAGTATGACCATACAGTACTAGATACTTAGCTAGATCAGTTCCAAAGTGGGCTGGTGATCTTTTCAATGGGAACAAAATTTACATGACAATATTGTAATAGAAGAGACTGCATAGATTCTGAAAGTTCTCTGGCACCTCTGTGAGACTGACAGTACTAAATCCCGTAATATAAACATGTAATTTTAATGGAATTCAGATACTTACCCATTTTTGAAGTTCTGAGCTACAGTCTTTCTTGATTATTAAATCAGTGCAGATGGCTAATTAACTGGAAAGACTTTTATTTTCCAATTTTATGACAGTTCAGATGCTTTATGTGTTTTGGCTTTGTGGTATATCCGCACCAAGATATCTGAAGCTTGTATTACAGCAAGATACTGCAGGCTAAGCACAGGAGAAGCCAAAAATGTTCCCAGAATACCAGTTAATATAATTTATTTTCAAAAATGAAAGGGAGCTGTGTAAGCTACTGTTCTTTACTAACCGTTAATGTATGGGTTTTGTCCTTCGTAGCCCAAGCAGTGAGTGACTCTTTGTGATACTTCCCTCTGCGCGGTGCCATCTGAATTGAAAAATCCCTGCCTTAGTTTAGCATGTAAACGCTTGTGAGGACGGAATTCTCCTGTTTTGTGGTTTGTGCTGTATGGGTGGCAGTGTGAGCCAGCTCTGTGGCCTGAGCCTTTATGGAGAGATCTCAGTTTAAATAAAGAGTGATGAGATTAGGATTTCTTCAGATCTTCCCTTGTATCAGCATCTACCCTGTAGAACAGTGAGCTTAAAAGCAATGAATGATTGTTTATCCAAATCTCCAGAGAAAGAGAAAATTCTGCAGAGATTAGCACAAGTAATGCAAGAGCAGGCTGTCTGTGGAGAGTTCTTACTACTTTGCATGGCAAGTGTGTTGGTTGCATGAAAGTAGTGCCTCCTATTTATTTCCATGGAAACTACAACAGATACAAAGAGCACAATAACACTATTTGATGGAGCAAATTCTCAGATGCAAAACACTATTTTTCAACAGTCAGCACCATTAGCTGTGCATTTTCTCCAGCAAAGAACAAGAGGCTGCATGCTATGCTCATAAAAATCTGCATCAGCAAAGGTGACCCACTGTTCCACAGCTGCTATGATGGCATCATTGCTAGGAAAATGTTGCACGTGCAATCCATGTTTCATCAGCCCAAACAGATGGAAGTCAAAAGGCGTCAAATCCAGACAGGTCGTTGTGGTAGGACAGTCCAGCCAAGATTGACAATGTGCTCCATGATCTTCAAAGTGTGATGGAGCTTGGTGTTACCATGTTGCAAGTCTTCTTCTCTGGCCTGACTCTGGAAGTTTGAGCCTCCACCTTAGTCAGCATTGTGATGTAGCCATCAGAATTGATGGTTTGTCCAGGTTCCAGGAAATCCATAAGGATCACCCATTTCCTATCCCAAAAGACAGTGCACATCACTTCACCCACTGAGGGCTGCATCTTGAACTTTTTCTTTGATGAGAAATTCACATTTTGCCTTGCCATGGACTACCATTTTGACTCTTGTTAGTAGTCACGACACCACATCTCATCACTGGTAGAGATGTGATCCAAGAAGCTGTCACCTTCAGCCTCGTNCAGAGTGCCCCTCTGCTGCCATCTGTCACACAGCAACAACATGAAATGGAATATTGGTGGGAAGGTTCAACCTCTACTGCCATACCACAAACATCTGCCTCTGACATCATGGGGCCAACACAATAAAGTAGGAGGCATTACTTTCAGAGCAGCCCTTTTACTTCTGAAAGCCTAAGAAATGACAGAAAGGTAGGAGACATGACATTAAGAATAAGAAAGTATGGTTCTTGTCGTGCTCTGCTTTCACAGTGTGCTGTTTGTCGTATAGGCAATATGCACTGTCTGAGTCTGGGACTAAAAAGAATGCCTAGCTGTGAAAGTCACCATAAGATCAGGTTATGTTGGCACAAATCCAGTCATTATACAAGATCCTAGAAAGATATGTGGTTGTACAATATTACCAATAACCATTTCTGACTGTTGCTTCAGTCTTTCCAAAAGTCATGAATTTATAGCCTCATGCAGTAGATCACATCCTGTGATAAACTTTTAATCAGGAAAAAGTTTTACTGTGAGATTTTTTTCATGACAAAAAAAAACCCCTACAATAGTTTATTCTGCACATAAAAGTCAATTTCACTTTAATCCAGTACACACTGAATGTCAACATTGCTTCAACACTTCTAGTGTAACTTTATGCAGCCAGAAAATTTATGACTGAGGAAACAGAAGCTTCTGTAATTGCTTCTTAGGCATGTATGATAAGTCCTGCTTAATTTCCTACTGGGTGTTAGGGCAGAACAGTTGCGAAAGTTGGTGCTCATTGTACTGAGTCTTTATTTCCAGACTCATATGGTGCCATGTGAAAATACAGCAATATTCTAAATACCTTTTTTCAGCACTGACATACAATACCTTCTGCATAATGTATATAATCATGCTGCAATGATGTTAACATACTCATACTTTCATTTAAGATTAGTAAAAATAAAACAGAAATCCCAGTTTATACATGCAAGTAAATCAACTGTTTTGCTGACATGAAAATATTCACCGGGAACGTCATATGAGTTTTGAAAGGCTGCTTTGTTTTTTGTTTTTTGTTTTTTGTTTTTTGTTTGTTTGTTTGTTTGTTGTCTGAAACTGACTTCAGGGTACACAGAGTTTGTAATTTTGTAATTCTTCTTTTTGAATTGATGATGCAGTGGAAGAAGGAATTACACTGCATCCTTTGAGGTTGTTTCTTGCATCACAGTATGTTTTTTTGGCTAAACTTAAGCCAAGTACTGTATCTCATAATCTACAGCAGATTTCTGTGATAATTTACAATGTGATATATGTCAGTGCAGCAATATAAATATCAGAATATTTCAGAGTAAAATAAAACGGATGGCAGCACAGATTGAAAGTTTGGCTAAATTTCGATGAAATATTTGAACTTCGGTAGAAAATTGTGTGTGACATAGAGGTGATCCTTCTTGCTGCCAGACAGAGTTTGTGCTTTTGACAATCAGATCTGCACTGGGGAGAATAGTTGGGAAGCCTCTGGATGCAGCAGGTAGCTTGTTTCTCTGAGGATGTTCTGATGCTACACCAAGGGAAACGCCCAGTGGACCTGCTAACGCTGTGATGCTGACTTGGGCAGTTTTCCTTACCACGTCCCATCTGTAGCTGTAGCTAGGATGAGTACAGCCAGCTGCAGGATAGTAGCCACTTTGTTTCTGGAGCTGTTGGCAGGAGAGACAGAGTAGCTGTTGCCTGTCTCCCTCTGTCTGCTTGAGGAGCAGAAGTTGCAGATGGGAGGATCAAATCAAGGCCAGCTGTGAGGGAGAAGGCACTCAATAAAACTTAATAGGGGAGAGGAGAGCAGGATGGGTATGGAGGAATGCAAGCAGAAGAGAGTAACTCTTGTTGTATTTGTGTACTTGGTCAATTCTCTTGGTAAATTAAGAAGCAGATGTGTGAAACAGAGCCTTCTACGTTTTTTGTAAGTAGCTATTCTGTTTTTATCATCTAGTTATATGATTAACTCTTCTATGAAAAATCTTCTTGACATGCAATGGCAGTTGCTTCTAAGGCCCAGATTACTAGAAAGTCCGGTTCCATATTGAGAGAAGTTTTTGAAGACCAGGAAAGTCAGAAGCAGGCTGCTCACACAGTTTCAGGGATGTATGTTCCTTTACAGAGGTAGACCTCATGCGCCAGCACTACTGTTTCAGAATTTTTTTGGCTCATCTGCAGTGTTTTCTTGTAGGAATGTGGGGTATGTAAGGGCCAACACTGCTGTGCTATAGTAACCAACATCTCTGTGCTGATGCAGAACATCATGTTGAAAAGTTCTCTTGCAGATTATTCAAAGCACTGTAACATAAATATTTTAGTGGAGAGCGTTAGTGGAGTCACTGAGCATGAACAGGAAACAATATATTTGTGTGTTGAACAGTTTATTGAAATGCTTTCCACTGAAAATAAATATTTCACTTTATTTCCAAGGATTTATCTCATGTTAAACTGTTTACAACTTTATGTATTGCTCTTCATCATGTAATTATTTTAAGTATTTCTAGAAAGCTTGATTTTGTAGGGTGATACTGTGAGACTTTGTATGCGTCCACACATAGTTTGAGCAAGTTTTGGTTCCTGGATCCAAGTCCTTGGGCTTGAGCCTGCCATGCCTCATGATACTTTATGTAGGCAGTGTGTTCTCTGGGTCTCAGTTGGAAATTTGAGCAAATTTGAGTTGAGATGATGACAGCTGCTGACCAGAGCAGCTCTGCCATGATTGAGCCCCTAGCTGGATGTCCCAGCTACAAGGCAAGCTGTCCTGCCTGGGGGTAGCAGCTCTGGGGGTTGGCAGGGCAGACCGAAGGCTGCTGAGGGCAAAAGGCAGGCCTTGACTCAAGGTTAACATCAGTTGAAAGAGCTGGGTTTGCTGAGCTGTTCCCTGGAATCTGTGATACAAGATAAATCACTTTGTGAAAAGTAAAAGGTGTCATTCACATAGACATGGCGTGGAGACATATGGGGAGAAAAAGTTTTCTTCACAGATTTAGACTTGCAGTGCTTTGGTGGGCTCTCCTGTACCAGTGAGTTAGGATGCAGCCCTGCATCTGGGTCAAATGTTGTGTGAATTTGAATGCTTTGAGTCCGCTTCTAAATGGAAAATGCCTTAAAATTTCCTTCAATTTCTGCCACGTCTGAATCAATAACCACAGAGGATGTGAGAAGGGTAAAATAAATAGGTAAAATTCCTTAGCACTCACAAAAGAAGGAAAAACACCTTTCTTTGATCTTTGGAAGATCTTTGGAAGAAAGAGAGAGAATTAGATGAGTTTAGAAGGGAAGACTTGATTTTGGTCTTAAATGTTGCTCTTCTGTTTCATTACAAGCATAGCATTTTCCTGATAACTAACTCTGTAGCATTGCACCATTTCCGTCCATACATACTGTGTTTACTGCTGAACTATATCATGCCACGCTCCTTTAGAAATTTAAAGGAATCAATAAACTGAATTTCAGAGCTGTTATAGTAATCATCTAGACTATAACTAGCAAGATTTTCAACAGCATCAGTGAAAGTTGTAGTAAATGAAAAATATTTCATGACAAGACTGTAATCATATTTTTGTGCCTAGAAATAAGGAAAGTAAAATTATTTCAAAGTCCAGTGACCAGAGAATGAACTTCATTTCCAAACTCAGTGATACCAAATACCTATTTTAAAACTGAAGGCACTGGATATCAATAAGTGTTCTTGATGCACTAGTGGCTGATGAGAGCTTTCTCAAGATTTGTGATGTATCCTCAATTTATTACTGTATCTCTTAAAAGAGAAAAGGCCATTCTTAATAAAAAAGAGAACTTCAGTCCTTTCCTAAAGGATATTGTGAGTAGCGTAATTCAGAGTACAGTATTCAAAAGCCCTCCTAGTTATTTCTGTAATGTATAGAGTTAGACATGTCAAAAGAAGACAGCCAGCCCCCAACACAAAGGACACAGTGATAAGAACTGTTAACAATTCATGCATTTTTGGTTCATCAATCACTTTACCTGTGAAATCATCATGGACAAGAAACTTTATACAGCCTGATAAAATGTTTTCTGCACACAAATTAAGAATATTGAAATGTAAGAGGATGTTTTCTAACTAATCCTTTAGAGCCAACAAATTGTGATCATGGATTGTTTCCCTGTAGTTTGTTGGCAATGCCACACATGGCCATGTAGCAGGTTCCAAGAATTTCTTGCTTTTTTGGACCTCACAGGTTTGTCTGTGAATAATGTAATGTTTCATGAGAGAACCCATGTTGCTACCTCCACCACAGAAACATCAAAGGACTCAAATTACACCTGGAACAGGCTCTATTGCAGAGTCTAGCAACCAGCCATTGCTCTTAGAAATACAGACCTTAGTCAAGGTGCCAGGCTGGATTTTAATGGTCCTCAAAATCTTCCATCTGGAGGGTGTGGTGGCCTAGTGTTAATTAAACACAGCTGTGTTATAAAACTTGTGGAATTACAAGACCTACTGTTGAAAGCCTTATTTATAAGTCTGGAGTTTTTGTGTGCGATTTAATATAAAGGAGATAAAAAATGCTTTCCATGGCTGACTTTTTTTTTTTTTATATTCATGCAGATGTGAGCTAAAGACTCCCAGACTGCGACTGAAGAACATTGCAAGTGTGAAAAAACCTAATAATTGAAGTTGATGTTGTTGTGCTAACAACACTTCCAGGTTTAGAACACTGCTGTTCAACTAGTTCTCATCATTTTGTGGTTATCTTTTAGTGTATTTTTAGCTGATATTTTGTTTGCCTAAGAATAAAGTATAAGACTAACACAAACACTAAAAATCACTGCTGTGGGAAGAAGGTCAAGAGATAGATACCTTAAAACTGCTATCAGATTGTTCTCGTTTCTTTCTGTTTGTATAAACATTCACATACATTTTCATTTTCAGGGGCTTCATTCCTTACAGCAGGAGATTTCTGTGTTTATTAAGTTTTAGTACTGAATGGCAACCTGTGCAATTTCAGGAATCATGGTAACTGAATTACTAAATTAGCCAACCTAGCTAAGCAATGGTGCTGGGGGGAGGATTTCAGCACTGTTTTTTCAATAATAAAATTGAATTTCATGAAATTTTATGAAGTTTAAAACCAGTAAGTACTAGTGAAGCAGGAAGACAATGTGGACAATGCCTCCTTGACTGAAAGCATGAGTGCTTTCAAAAAAGGTGCAGAGAGCTGTAAAACAGACAAGATTGCAGGGATGCAATACTTTGAGATCTAACAGGAAAAAAAAGTCAGTGATTTAATTATCCAAATGGAAACAATTGTGGTATTGTTATCTGCAATATGTATATACTGTCAAGAACCGTTTTCTGCAGAAGGGAGATATTAAGCAGAAATGATTTGTTGGATGTGCACATCTTGGATGGATGCTCAGTAGCCATGAAAAAGGGAACGTTCAGGAGGAAGAGATGTATGAAAGAGGGAAGTCAGTGGTGTACATACATATTGCCCGCCACTCTGGCTTAGCAGCTCAGAGTTCATAGTGGGCTTATTTTTCTGCAGTCCTTGGGGCTTATCATACATCTCTTGCCCCAACAAGATCTGGGGAAAGGAACTGATGTACAGGAATAATTTTTCAGTCACAACACTGGTTCAAATAAACCCTTCACCTTCCAGACCCAACTCAAAGTGTCATTAAGAATTTTAAGCGGTTGTAAAGGGAAACTTTTGGAGATAACTGAGATCAGGTTTGTCTTGTTGGCGCATGTGAGCCATGATTCTGCCTAAGGTAGTATGGCCAAACAGGACTGGTTGTATCTTCTGCTACTGCAATCTCATAGTATCATATTTTTATTAGGACTTTTAACCAAAATAAATTTCAGCTCATTAAATTACATTGCCTGGAGAGCGAAATACCACCTGCTCATTACCATCCTGTTCTCTCAACAGCCTTTCCACAAGTTAGATTGCACAATACTTACGATACATGAATTTTAAAATTATTTTTATAACTTTTCATGCCCTAGCTGAAATGTTGTCAAAATTCCCTCATGTGATTTAAAAAAAAAAAACAAAAAAAAACCTGAACAAAGAATTTCACAAAAATACCCATCAACGTAAAGCAAAGCTGGAATGCTGATATAATTCCACAGACATCTGGAAGAAGTCAAAGATGGGCTTCCACATCTATCCGATGTCATTCTGGATAACAATAACAAAATGATATCTCATTTCCTCCTCTTCATAGCTCTCAGTTGTTCATGTCGGTTTTTTTAAGCTGTAGTAAAGAATGAAAAGTTATAAAACAGCAGCTGAAGGAGCTGACAACAGCTATTGTATTGAATTGGTGAGTGATGTATTTACTCAAAAGGTAAAAATTAACATCTGTGTTTTGCTATGTGGTTTTCTCAGAGAAGAGCATGAAATCTTACTTTTTAGATAGGTTTCAAAGATTGAAATCTATTGATTTCAAAGACTTCTCAAAAGTTGGTTGAAGTATCAGTTTTGTTATTCTTCATAAAAAATGATCTTCAACAATGTGAAATCCAGTTATTCATTCCTTTTTACAAAAGATAATCTGCTATATAGTAATGTAGTTATCAAAACATTAAATATCAGACTTACGTACCCTCATGCGAGGTCTCTTCAAATTTGCTAGCAGAGTATTGATTTTGTAGATATGGAGGAAAAAAAAGAGAATTCACAGATTGTTAAAAATGGGAAAATATTTCTCACTTGCTCTGCTTCCCTTCATTCACTGCCTTTGATAGGTCACACAGTGACTGCATTCATCTCTGCTAAGCCAGCTCAGCCCAATCTATGAAACCTTGAGCTCAAGAGTCACTGTCACGTTCTCTTTTCTGAGTTCGGGCCACTGCTGAAGTCATCCAGTGTTTATAGAAGGTTTTTTTGGTTTATGTTGCTGTCACTGTTTGTGATACAAATAGCCACTTTCACCCTGGAGTTGTATCTTTTTTTGATGTGTTTAATTCTGAGGTAACATTCTCTATATTTGGGTCAGCTCACAAAGTTTTATATAATTTTATAATTCTCTATTAATAAAAACCACCCCCCTAGCATATGGGATGCAGAATACACTGCGAAACAAGCTGTTATAAATCCCAAAAGATTCATGAGCTGCAAAAATTGAGTTTGGAGAGGGTAGTATAGATCTTGGCAATTTCCAAATGCTGATGCTACGTTCATTCAGATGCAAATCAAACTCATCAGAAGCACTCTGCTCCTTAGGTACTTCATCCTAAGATGTTTTTGTTCATCACTCCTTTCTCAGTTGGAAGTTGTATATGAAAGTTGTTAAAATGAAATAAATAATATATTCCTATGAAGATGATTGGTGTATTTTGGAACTCAGAAGTGGCAGAGTAGTTGAGTAATATTTCAGCATAAATAACAATGAGAGCAGATTTTTTTGTTTTGAAATTCTTAGTCCAGGATGTGGATAGTTAGGTCATAATCACCTAGGATATTTCCCAGTGTTTGGGTAGGTTGTGAATGATGATCTCTATTACTGGAAATCTTGTGTTTCTTCATGCAGAGCAGAGACAAACGATGGAGGCTTTCATGTGGACAGCTTTCATATGTTTTCATACATTCACGTATGTTTCATATGCTTTCACACGTTCACCTATTTCACCTGCATATTCGTTTTAATTGGTATGACAATATCTCACTTGATGCTCCTGTTTGAAGCTTCATTAAATGTGTTGCATGCTAAATGTTTCTAATATTGGAAGCATTTATGTGGCTGCATCTGTGCTATTTTGGGAGAACTCTGTTACTGGTTTCTCTCTCCTGTTGCTCTTTTGGGAACTAGACGTTACTTTCATGTTTAAATGTTGGCATTTAGTCACAATATATCAACTTGTAGTTATTGTTCTTGGGATTTCTGATAATTAAACCTGCTTGCTACCAACTTTTTTCTGATAGCTTCAGAAACTGTATACTAGCCCTGTTCTCGGTGATTGCATCCTCTGTGGAAAGGGAAAGATGAGGGTGAAACATCAAAATGTTTTTGAAGCCCTTACTAGTAGCTTTGAACAGGGTGACAACTAAGATGATGTTCAACATGTGTCAAAAGTCAAAGGTCTGAGATCCTCTTACAAAAATAACGTAAATGAGGACCAGGATCAGACATGGTCCTTGATCTCATGTCGTGCCCCAGGTCCTAGTAAATTGTGCTAAATTTTGTAAGAGAATATCTTCATTGCTGTGCAGATACCTCCAGGTGAGAGAAGAAGAACATACTTAATTTCAGGATTGATGTGTTTTAACTATAGAGTGTTAGTACTCCTTGGTGCGGGGAGAGTGCCTAGCTGCTGGGAGAAAAAATTTTCAAGTATCCATGGACAGACAACTTTTTCATTTTTCAACATTTCAGAACAGCGAGCACATCTTGTCTTCCAGCCTTCAAGAGGAAGGTTTTCTGCACATGAGTATTTATCATTTAGCATAACAAAATTAGTGAACCAGTGACCCACTTTCTTGTCTTTTTTTTTTTTTATTGCAGTGTTTACATTAGTACCTGTGGGATGTTCAGTAATAGAGCTATCTCAGGGCTCTTCCTGCAGACCTTTCCATCAGTCTGTCATGTCCAGTGGGACTCTTGTGTTGAAGAGCATCAATGGAAAGATCCTTCTGGCTTTTCTTTCTGGCTTTTCTTCATGGTTCACCTGCTGATGGCTGTCAGTGTGCCAGGAATCACAACTGGCCCGATGAGATGCTGCTCCCCGTGCGTTAGACCCAGTAGTGGTTTCTCCAGGGTCAGTTTTCTGTTCCTTGGTCATGTGGCTAGTTGGCCTTTCTGAGCTTATTTGGCTTTTATCAGGTACAAATCTTGCTATGAGAGTGTTTTCTTATTCATATTCTTTCACTGTAGGGCAGTGCAGTGACAAACATACTGGGATGTACAGTGTACAGCAGGATCCAATTTCTCAGCAGCCTGAAGAGATCAAGCTATGGTTTCTTTTTTTATCTGTAAAATCAGTTCCTTTTGCATTGCATTGTACCATTGTTAGCTCTTGTCATCTAATGTGATTTTCTTAATGGGCTAATTGCTTTATCTGTATGCCTAGCATAAGTCATCTTCCACTGAAGCGTCGTTCACTGGATGCATCTGTGTTCAGTTAGCCCAACATATCTTCACATGCTATATTTGGATTTCTTCTGCAGTGCATTTCCTCTTGCAGTGCCACACATATCCTGTGTAGACTTCCCTGATTCTTTGGCAAGAGAGATCTGGCTTGTTACAATAACTGGACACTTTGTTTTTCTGTCCTGATAACCTCTGCTTTTGCTTACATTTCTAAATATGCTTCCTGGTTCCTGCTTCCTGAGATCAGCAGGTCTCCCAGCATCAGCCCTTCTTGCAGGAGTGGAAGTACTGTTGCTAACCTGTTTGTCACCTAAGCGTTTGACCTGGTATTTGCATGGCCTCTCTCTGTTGTCACTGAAAGAATCTCTTGAAACTATAAATAGCTGTTTTAGTAGTAATTTGAGTCTCATAATCCTAGTATCACTGCTGCTTGGCAAATCCACATTTTCAGGAATGCAAACCAACAGCTCACTCCAGAACATGTCAGGACAACGTTTCCAGCAGCCAGAAGCTGTGTTACGCTTTGGACACACACGGGGTTCCATGTATCAAGGCCCAAGGCTCTTGGGAATCATAAAGTGTAGTAAAACAAATGCTTTTCTTCAGTGTCTTCCAATACTAATGGTGAAAATAGAATGGAGACAGGGAGAGATGCGGTATACAATAATTCAAGTTGTTGCTTATCATTTTTCTTTCTTTATGCGGGTTTTATGTGCGAGAAGAGGACATCTTCCAGGACATAGCCATCATCCAACACTTTATTTTTCTATCAGCCCAATTTTGAAGAGAAAAGAACAAGGGAGAGTATTTGAGAAATGTAGGAAATCTTTAGACCTGACAGTAAAGGAGGTAGAAAGTCTCTCTGTGCCCTGACAGCTGGCTGAAGACAAACTTTCAGCTGAGGAAAGAGAAGAAGCTGCAGAAACATGTTCCTGAGCATGTGATTCATTACTGCACCCCAGCTCAGTACAAACTATACCTTCCTTTTCCCTTAGCTTTTCCTAATGCACTGTATTTTAACAGTTCTCTCAGCCTTTGTGTCCTGTCTTGGATTGCAGATTTTTCAAGGCAAGTGCTGTCTCTGCACTTCTGTGTTTTTACAGCCCCCAGCCCAGCTGGTTCCCACTGTTGCCTGGCTCCTAGACATTGCTGATGCCAGCAGATCCATAGGAAAAGATATCTTCTTTGAATTTGGAAAAGAGTTTAGAGAATTGGTTTCCTGGCATAGGAATGCATAAAATGCAAGATATCTTAAGACAAGTCATTTAGATTCCTGATGAACTTATCCATAAATCAAAATGCAAAAACTGTTTCTTGCTTTCATGAGTGTTGGAAACATAAAAAATGCCCCTTAATTCTCCTTTTATGCATTTATTTCTACTGTTTCCTGTAAAATTCAATATTTGAGTCAGATTGCCTTCTGATGAGCTTTCCTTTTTTACTTCTCAACATACAACGTAATAGAAAGTTTTGATCACCTTTCAAAGTTAAGAGCTCATTTAGCATGTCTGCCCACACCGCCCACATCACTGTGAGCATGGCTGAAGAGCAGCTGCACAGCAGAGAGAAATCCCTGAATTATTTAATGGGCTTTCTAAAAACCTTCTGTGTCAGTCCTTCTCACTGCTTCGTGTTAGTAAGAGGTAGGCCTGTCTAGCATCTTTCGTACTTCATGTATGAAAGCCTGTCAACCAAAAGTTGTTCATTTTTGTCTGTGGTTTTTATCTCTCTTCAGATAAGTATGGAATGCTAGATGTTATTTTTGACATAGCGTGTGTATTTATTTGTCCGCCCTGGTGTAGAGAAGAAGCTATTAGTTACTCCTGCTAGAGGTTTGGCCCCTGGCACTGAATCCTTTCAGCTGGTTTGTTGTAGTTGTTCTCATTTTGCAATTCACACCCTCACCCTTCAACTTTTCGGGAACACGAGCCAGCAGCTGCACCTGTGCAAATCCCACGGTGTGCTACGCTTTCAGGATCGCTGCCATAACGCAGGGAAGCCATATTCAGCAGGGTCATATTAGCATTAGGAGTTAAGATATGATTTGTCCCACCGGTTTTGGCATGACTCATGTTCGGTAGATAATTAGAACCTCATGCCAAACTTTCACTACCCACATTCTAAAATGAAGCAGTAATTTGTTTTATATATATTACCTATAATTACTTACCAGGATTGACAAATGTATTACTAATTCAACAATTACTTTGTTATGAGGCACTAATAGGAAAAAATTTCCTTGAAGTTTAAAATCTCTCTCCTGAATTAATCCTTAATTTTGACTTGAGCAGATATTTACTTAAAGCTAGAAATTGCTCTAAAATTTCAACTAACACGTAACTAATACCATATGAGAAAATAAGTGGGATTAATAATAAGTAACCTGCAGGGCTTCTATTTTATTTTATTTTTTTGTACATAAGTAGTTTTGAAGAGGTTTTTTTTTTTTTTTCTTCTTTTTTTAAGCTGGAGTGGCCAGTCTTTAACTCTTGAGACAGAAGTAATTCTTGAGCAGTTTGAATATAGCTCCTTTTCAGCAGCTATATTGCAGGTGTAGTGCAGGGTCTTTGACCTCATCAGGCTTGGAAGGCAGTGGAGAACAGGGATATAGACATATAAAGGTCACGTTGTCTATTTTCTACTTGTACATCCAACCTTAACAGAGTAATGAGTTTCCTGTGGGAATCACTTGACCTTTGTGGATTGTTCTCAGGGTTGCCCTGTGTATTTCCTCTAAAAAGTTGGCCTTATTTGCCTCAAGGCTTCTGGCTCTTTAGAGCTCTTTATATGAAGAGTGCTTCAAGCTAGCAACATAATAGATGGGAAAACTTGGAATCTTTATGGGGGTGAAATATTAAGGTTGGGCTGAGCAGCGCTGGTGGTGGAGGAAGAAGCGGAGTGCAGTTTGTTACGGATTGAAGATGTGCCCACTAACATTTCCTTACTTTTCTGTAAAGGACAAATAATGAAAACAGAGGGCTTCCCTGTTTTATTAGCAATGTGATCACTCAGATACTAGAAGATACGAGGTGGCTTGATTAAATTTTTGTAATTTTTTTTTTTTAGTGCCTTTTCTAGTGTACATAGTGGATAGCAAAACTGGCAAGTAAAAAACTTGCAGATGGGAATGGTTTCAGAGAGGCCTCCAAATATTCATCAAGTAGTAATTGCTTTTGGTCACAGCTTTTCAGTCTAGATTGTGAAAAGCTTTATTATGCTGAATATTTGTTGAGCCGTACATGAACATTGATGTTTTGCTGAGGATTAATGAAATTATTGTAAGATTGACACTTTTAAAATCTATGCAAATTTTTGAAAATCTACTTTATGTAGTTTCTCTGGTTTCAATTTTATAAGTGCTTGGCCTGGTGGTGCAATTCTGTCAATGAGGATACTCAACTTAGCCATGTCTGTGGGAGTTGTTTCCATGTTTGATTTACGCTGCAACAGTGGACAATGCTTAGACTGTTCGTATAAAAGCTAAGACGATCACATGGGCTGACCGTAACCAACCAAAGCCTTTACTGGAGTACTGTAAATCTCATCCGTTCTGTACTGCATAGAAACAAAGTACACTTCTTCAGATTAGAGTAGCTTGAGTAAACCTTTAAACAAGACTCAGAGAGATGTGCCTTATTTAATGAGCATGAAGAAAGCGAGGAGGATTAATAACATTGCTGAAGTCAATATTTTATCTACGAGCTTTTGTCATTTTGGACTACACTTTGCTCATCACTTTGATTTTGCAGTGGGGCCAGGTTGCTAATTGCCAGGGCGACTGGCCCTTCCCTCACAGCTGCCCAGTGCAGAGCGTGGGCAGCAGGGATCACCTCCCTAAATCACTCATCCTCTGTTTAGAAGGGAATGGAAAGTGCTTGCAGTCTGAACCTCCTTGTCAGCAAACCTTCACTGATGTACCAACGAATGCATACCTGGCCATGTACAAATGTGGCTAGCATTACAGCTTTGTTTTCACTGAGGAGAATAGAGGGATGAGATCCTGACTGTGATTCAGTGTCTGCTTTGTAGCCTGATTTTGGAGGCCAAATCCTGTGGCACAAACATCTGTGAGCACAAACAGTTGCAGTATCCTTTTAATGTGATTCCTTCTTGCATCTCTGTGTGCTTGATTATTAACCTGTGGAGCCCTCTGACTTTTTCTTTAGAGCCCCCTTCTATAAGCAGGGTCAATTAGGTCTTATTTTGCCCTTCTGTCACATACAGGTGTAGTGATGATGTCAAATGTGTAAAAACTTCAGGAAATCTACAGTAGAAAACATTTTTAAAGCTGGATGAGGTAATGCTGAAAAGCCTCAGTGAAGTTTTACTACTTACATCCACTGACTTTGAAAAAAAAAAAAAAATACAAATAAAAAAAAATACCAGAGTGATGATGTGAAATAGAAACATGGATAAATGAGATGCAAAGAATTTTTTATTATTATTTCTGCACCTAACTCTCCTGTCCAGAGTAATAGTTCAAAGGAGTGCTGTACAGGTTTTGGACAGTTGAATATTTTTTCTCATACAAAGTGTCTTTAAATAAGTGGTGGAAGCCCCATTCCTGGAGACATTCAAGGTCAGGCTGGACGGGGCTCTGAGCAACCTGATAGCTGTCCATCTTCCTTGCAGGGGAGTTGGACTAGGTAGCTGTTAAGGGTTCCTTCCAGCTCTAAGGATTCTGTTCTATGATTCTAAGTTACTCCAGATAAAATATGATTAAATTAATTTTAGTTCAGTGAGAGAGTGCAGAATGAAGCATTGACATGTCTTTCCATTATAAATCAGCAATTTTATGTTTGACTTCTTCATTAGAAATCAATCTCCTTTATACATTTCATCCTGTTTTTCTACTGAATTTTCTTTCTCTCCTCCACCTCTTTGCTGCTCTTTCAGCCTGTAGTGGGTACAGTGTCCCCAGCCACTGTGAATAGTTCCCATTTGCAACTGCATAAAATATACTTAATGTGTTCCAGATGGCAAAGATGAGAAGTTCTGAACAAGCTTTATGCCTTGCAGAAAATGTTGCCAAGATGCTCTGGTTTGTATGTTCAGTGTAAGTAGTTTCTTAAATTGATACAGAGAGAAGTTTGGGATGAGAGAAATGGTTTCAGAACTTGGGCCAATAACCTTCATAGGAGGATCTTGAACGGTAGCATTTTTGGTGTGTCTTACTTTTGAGCAAAACAATACATATTTAATATATCCATGAATATGTTTTATAAACCATTTCTCTAACAGAATTGATTGCACCTGTACTCTGTCATCTGAAGGTCCCATTGTGGGACCTTCCAGTCCTTCACATCTGCTTGGACAAGGAAAATGAGCCAATTGGCACTAATTTTGAAGTGCTGCTGTTGTTGGCCGTGTATCTTTGAGAGGAAGCAAACAGTACAGTGTGCTGTTTGCCCCTTTTCTATGAGACCTGATGTAAGGTCACTTCTAAAGGCAACCATGTGCTGTATGAAGAAATAAAATACCTGATTTAAAAATGCACTTGAGAGTCACACATCTAAATTGCCCATGGTTTCTGTAACATGCAAATTCCTGCTGAGTGGGAAATTATTACCACTCATCATCGTCTTTAGTATTTACTAAAAGAGTATGACTTTCTTAATGCCCTAATGAAGCCCTTAATTAGAACATGTCCTGATGAGGACTAAATAGCCACACTTCAAGTGTGTGAGTACTCTTGTCATCTATTAGCCTGTAAGAATGGCATACATTTCAATTCTTTTGTTGATTTTATGTAGAAACGATTAGATCTAGCCAAACAAAGTAGAGAGAAATTACTCCTAATTAAGCATGCAACTACAGAAAGATCAAACTGTTTGTAAACTACTTGAAGCATGCAAGACAGAAAGCACAGACTGCTTTTAAAAATGGACATGATTAGGCAAGCCAGTGATTTCTTTAATTTTGTTGATAGTGCTCATGCTATTTGTGGCATACTAATGAAAACTAATTAAGTGCTGGGAAATGATCTGCTAATACACTGGGATGCAATCCTGCAGTCTATTATGGACCAAACTAAATGCAATTGCATAGCATTGCTTCCCAGTGAAATCTTTCTATACCTCTCTATTTGCTTGACCTTGGTTATTTTACAGGGTGTGAGCAGAGAAGAGGTGGGTGATACTCACCTGGGACTGGGGCAGTGAAATCCAAGTGTTCCAGGTGTGCAGAATAAGAAGTTGCAGGAGGCACAGCCCAGGTGCTGGTTTCTCCTGTCTTCTCAGGGGCTGCTGAAGCTTGTTCCCTTATGAGTCAGGAGGGAGAAGTGGGGGCCAGTGTGGGATCTCTTATTTTTTTCGATGCATCTTCCTCGTGCCCGTTTTGGCTGCAGTGAGCTTCCCAAACTCCTCCTTGTTTACTCATTGTTCCTGGGAACATCTGTTCCCATTCTCTTGGCAAGGGCTTTAGAAACACTTGTCTAGTAGTGAGGGACACCACTTTTGGTGGTGGATTTTTTTTTTTTTTTTTCCCTCCCAATTCTTTTGTCTGTTCTGTTTTCCCCTTCCAGCTCAATAGCTACACAATTGACTGTCTCTTGATTGAGAAGACTGGGAGCTGCAAAGCCAACAGATCTTTGCCCTTTCTGTTATCGTAGACAGATGCTTTGGGGATGTTTCAGTGAAATCACAGAATTAATCTGTGAAAAGACAAAGAAAATGTGAACAAAAGAAAGTCTTTGTTCAGTGTATGTGTGCTTATACTTGTCAACTGCACTAGATAAGGAATCTTTATATTTGTTAGGGAGGAAAAATTGCACAGGTGGCCTGAGGCAAATGCTGTCACCACCAACTGTCTGCTTCATACGAGTGTCCAGAGAAACTCTTCCTTCCTGATCCAGGTCTCTCTTATGAAGAGATCTCAGGGAGTGGGTCAGATTTCACGCACAAATATCATGCTGTCTTGTGCAGCTCCTGAGGTTTTCAGTTAGTGACATGCAAACAGTAAGAGACTTTGAAAGTGCTGTTTTCTTCTACAGAAGGTGTTGTGCTGAGAATGTACACATCTCAAGCCAGTTTTCTGAGGTTTATTCTGAATATCGTTCTTCCCATGTCCCTTCAGCTCTTTGTAGCTGGTGTCATTGTAGTCCCTTTTTTTTTTTTTTTTTTGATGAATAATTTGAATATGGGCAGTTCCTCTGGCCTACCACTGTGTTGCTGCCTTCATCACATGGTGCACGTGTTCTCCTGCAAGGGAAGTAGCATGCGTGAAATGGCTCCTTATTATCTTTAGAAAAAAATGCATTCAAAAAGCCAATTTCAGAGAAAAGGCACGCATTACAAAATATTAGTGCAGTCAAAGACACTACCACTGGAATGCTGGTTTTCTGTCATCTTAATGTTACTCCTGTTCCTGTGCAAGATTTCCTGGTGCCTGATCCTTATTTCTGTTGCCCATAATTTCTTGTGTATGGATGTGCTATTGAAGACATACTTCTTATATTTTCTCTCCCTTCCCCTATGCTTATTCTGCAGAATTTGGAAAGAGCCAACCCTTCCTTCTTCTGATGAGACAAAAAGAGAAAATGAGACAATGAAAAGTAAATTCCTTGTGCTGGCACACTGCACACATTCATCACTGCAGGAAACTAGGTCGACGTTATTATTCATAACAGTATATTATGTTACAATAAAACTAAGCAGAGGGTAGCTCTAGAAATTGGAAGGGTGCCCGTCAATTACACTCTGAAGTGAAAATCTTGCCTCTAAGATACTATTCAGCAGACAGAGCAGTGTTGGTTGGGGTGAGAGAGGAGAGAATTTTTCTGCCAACAAAAATGGAGAAAAATCTCATTTTCTCCAGGTTTGTGAAAAGTAAAACTTACTACAAGTTTTCTTTAAGTTCTTTTGCTTTTACTTTGAAAATCAAAGCAAAGCCACTCTT